>PVKM010003784.1:0-55509 GCA_004027735.1 Carollia perspicillata
AAAGTGAACAGAAACTCTTATCACATCAATTCTAGTCATTGCAAGTCAAAGAGTAAATCAATGCTGAAACACTGGACAATAAGACCTTTTTATAATCACAGCCTTTCTTTAAATTGTTTAAGTAAAGATAAAAGTGTGTTATAAATCCTGAAAAATAAAATATTGAGAATTTAAAAAACAAAAGACTTAAATGTAAGACTCAAACACCATAAAAATCCTAGAACAATGCATAGGCAGTAAAATCTCAGACATTTCTAGTAGCAGTATTATTTCTGATGTGTCTCCTTGGGCAAGGGAAACAAAACAATAAACAAATGAGACTACATCAAACTAAAAAGTTTTGGAATAGCAAAGGAAACCTCCAACAAAATGAAAAGACAACCCACTGAATGGGAGAACGTATTGACTGATGATACATCTAATAAGAGATTAATATCCAAAATCTATAAAGAACTCATACAACTTAACACCAAAAAAACTCCCAAACAAAAACCAATCCAATTAAAAAATGGGCAAAGGACCTGAACAGTCACTTCTCCAAAGAGGACATACAGATGGCCAATAGTGATATAAAAAATGCTCAGTGTCACTAATCATCAGGAAAATGTAAATTACAACCACAATGAAACATCGCCTCAAACCTGTCAGAATGGCTGTCATCAATAAATCAACAAGCAAGTGTTGGTGAGGACGTGGAGAAGAGGGAACCTTTATACACTGCTGGTGGGAATGCAGACTGGTGCAGCTACTGTGGAAGCAGTATGGAGTTACCTCAAAAAATTAAGAACAGAACTGCCTTATGACTCACCTATTCTACTTCTGGGAATATATCCAAAGAAAGCCAAAACACTGGTTCAGAAGACTATATGCATTCCTATCTTCATTGCAGTGTTATTTACAATAGCTAAGATTTGGAGGTGGCCCAAGTGCCCATTAGTACATGAGTAAATATTAAAGCTGCAGTACCTTTCCAGAATGGAATACTACCTGGCCATAAAAAAGATGGGAATCTCATCGTTTGCGACAGCATGGATGGGCCTGGAGAGCATTATGCTAAGTGAAATCTAATGGACAAAATAAACTCATCAACAAAATAGAGAGAGATAGACTCATAGATAGAGAACAGACTGACAGCTATCAGAGGGGAGGGAAGTTGCAGGGCTGGATGAAAAAAGTGAAGTTAAGCAAAAAGAAAAAAAAGTCATAGACACACACAACAGCGTGGTGATGACCAGAGGGGAAAGTGGGTAGAAGGAGGCAGAAGAGGGTAAAGGGGGGATAAACGCTGATGGAAGGAGACTTGATCTGGGTGGTGAACACACAATACGATACACAGATGATGTCTTATAGAACTGTACACCTAAAACCTGTATCATTTTGTTAACAAATGCCACCTCAATAAATTCAATTAAAAAATAAAAGTAAAAAAATTTCAATTACAGTTGACATTCAATACTGCATTAGCTTCAAGTACACCACACAGTGATTAGACACTTACGTAACTTACAAAGTGATTCCCCTGGTAAGTCTTGCACCCACCTGACACCATATAGCGTTGACTATATTCCCTAAGCTGTACTTTACATCCCTGTGACAGCTTTGTAACTGCCAATGCTACTTCTTAACCACCTCACCTTTTTTACACAGTCCTCTAACCCCCCTCCCATCTGGTATTCATCAGTTTGTTTTCTGTATCTATGAATTTGTTTATGTTTTGTTTGTTAATTTATTTTGTTTTCAGATTCCACGTATAAGTGAAATTTTTTATCATTTCTTTAAACAGGGTTTCAATCCCTTGCTCTCTCTCTTCTCCTTCCAGTACCTCTATGATACAAATGCTGTTACACTCAACGTCCCACAGGTCCCTCATGTGATCCCCATTTTATATGACTCTTTTCTCTTTGCTGCTCTGTCTGGGTGATTTTAGCTGCCTTGTTTCCTAAGTTGCTGATTCAGTCCTCTGCTTCATCCAACGTGCTGTTGATTCCATCTAATGTATTCTTCATTTCAGTTACTGTATTCTTCATTTCTGGCTGGTTCTTTTTTTTTATGTTTTCTATCTCCTTTTTTATTTCCTATTTACTGACATTCTCACTGATATCATCTATTCTTCCCCTAAGTTGAGTGAGCATCTTTATAACCAGTCTTGTGAACTCGCATGTGGTGATTGCTTGCCTCCATTTTGTTTAGTTCTTTTTCTGGGGTTTTGTCCTATTCTTTCACTTGGGACATATTTCTTTTGTCTCATTTTGGCTGCCTCCCTGTGTTTGTCTCTATGTCTTAGGTAAATCTTGTGTGTCTCCCAATGCTGGCAGGGTGACCTCAGGTAGTCAGTTTCCTGCGGGGCCTAGTCTCCCTGGTCACCTTAGCTGGGTGCTCCACAGGTGTCCTTTATTGTGGGTTGTGTGTTGTGGTTCAGCTTTGATTTCTGTCCGCACATCAGTGCATGAACTGGCTAAGACTACAGTGGACAAGAGGTTGTGCGGGAGCTTACCCCATGGAGCAAGATTTGTTTTAGTGGGGTTCTGGAGCCTGCCAAGTCCACCCTGTGGGTGTGTCATTTGTGGAGCTAACTGGGTGTTCTGTTGTGATCTAAAGCCCACCACCAGGTAGGTGTGATGGTTTGGGGCCTCTTGGGAAGGGCTCTGGTGCAGGCCAACGTCAGCTGCTGCCTGTGTCCAGCCCAGAGCCACCTGGTAGGAACTACCAAGTGATCTGAATTTGGTAGGGCTTGGAGAAACCTGGGAGTGGCTATTCTGTGAAATGAGCCTTGCTGGCACAAGTGCCAACAAGTTTGCGGCCACTTAGCAAGTAGTGTAGGGTGTGCTGAGGCTAGCTGCTGCTCGTTTGGGGTTTATAGACCTTTGAGAGATTTTTGATTTTTCAAAATTGATTTCAGAAGGAGAGTAAGAGAGGGAGGGGAAGACAGAGAGAGATAGAGATCTTTTTGTTCCACTTATTTATACATTCACTGCTTGCCTCTTCCACGTGCAACCTGCAACGAGATCAAACCCGCAACCTTGGCATATTGGCACAACACTCCAACCCACTGAACTACAGGCCAAGGCTCTCGAGAAATTATGGGAAAGTCCACAGTGCAGGCCTAGGCTGGCCACTTGTGAGGATTAGCCTCTGAAAGAGGTTCAGGCTGGGCACATGAATTGTGTGGGGCAAGTTCTCTGAGAACTACCAGAGTGGGGTGAGAACAGTATTAGCCAGGTTAATAGAGTCAGCTGTGGTACTAGCCTGTGTCTGTAGGCTGTTTTGTTTTGTTTTTTTTTTTGGCAGGGGGTAGGGGCAGAGGAGGACTCAACAAAGGAACAATGGCACCTGCTGGCATTCTGGTCCCAGAGAAAGCTGTCCCTCCAGTTCACCCTGCAGCCAGAGAATTCAATTTCTCCCTATATGTTCCTGGCACTTTTCAAGCTGCTGTCCCTTTTCTGGAGCAGTCAGTGAGTATTTGTGAGCAAGTATGAGCTCAGGCCCTTTAAGAGGGTGCCTGAGTCTTAGGAGCCCTCCATCTCCCCCAGACTGAGTCCCTGCTGATTTTTACAGCCAGTCTCGTGAGGACTTCTTGCCACTGGTGCTCTAGGCTGGGGAGCTCAATGTGAAGTTGGGATCCCCTGGCTCCTTGATGGGGACCTCCATAGCCGAGGTATCCCTCCTGATTCTTAATCACCACATGTGGGTGCGGAACTACCTCACTTTGTGCTCTGTTCCTCTTCCTACGAGTCTCAACGTGGCTTCTTCTTTATATCCTTAGTTATAGGAGTTCTGCTCAGCTAGTCTTCAGGTGGTTCTTAAGGGTGATTGTTCTATACTTAAGCTGTAATTTAATTTTGATGTGGTCGTGGGAAGAGGCAAGTACAGGGTTTACCTACTCCACCTTCTTGACCAGAAGTCTCCTGTTGGCTTTCAAAGCCAGACATTTTGGGAGCAGGATCCAAGGGTTGGGGTGTCTGGTGTAGGATACAAACCCCTTGCTCGCTCCTCAGGGAGTAGCTTCTTCTCTTTTTCTTTATATCTCTCCTGATCGTGGGTCACCATGCCAGGGGTGGGGTTTTTGGCGAGACCCTGTCTCTTCCTCTCCTGCCCATGACATTGTAGCCTTTTTATTAGCCTTTGTTATGAAGCAGATGTTCCGCTGGTTCTCAGGCTGTTTTCATAGGGAACTGCTGAACATGTAGCTGTATGTTTCTTTGTGTGTCTCTGGGAGGAGAGGAGTTCAGGACTTTCCTATGCCACCATCTTGAACTGCATCTCAAAACTAGGTTTTTCTTTCAACATCCTTATCTGGGCTAGAATTAATCTAGTAACTCTATATAAAATAAAGTTGTATTATACCACTGACCCTTGAAGAATATAAGTTTGAACTGCATGAGTCGACTTACACACAGATTTAAAAAAAAATAAATGTACAATTGTCCCTCCATATTCCCTGGTTATACATCCACAGATTCAACCAAATGTGGAAATTCACAGCATTTTCGATCTGTGGTCAAGAATCTATGGATATGTATAGGCTGACTTTATGCATTGTCTTACCCCATTTCATATAAGGGACTTGAGTGTCTGTGAATTTTGGTACCACTGTGGGGGCAGGTGTCCTAGAACCAATGCCCCGTGGATACTGAGGGATGACTGAAGTTTTGGGGAAGTCAAAAGTTACAAGAGGATTTTCAACTGTGGGGGGTTGGCACTCTTAACCCCCCTCATTGTTTATGAGTCTACTGAGCTGCACAAACCTGATCTATCTGTTGAGAAAAGGCATATTTTATCAATGGGTCACACAGAAAACACAGATACTCAAAACTTGATTATATATTCCAATGCTCTTGACTTCTCATATTTGCATCTTATGCTATTGGTTAAATATGGGTGAGTTCTTTTCCTTAATAAAACCAATTTTTCGATTTCTTGTATGTGCATACTATTTTAAAGGGCTTAAATTCCAGACACTGAAGCATTATTTAAAATTAGGAAACAGTCAAGAATCAACCAGAAAAACTTGAAGCTGAGGCATGGTAATCTGTAGTTCAATCTGAACAGCTCCGAAAGCTTCTCCTTTCATAATTCAGCACTCATAACTATGTTCATTAGCTGATTAGACTGTGTGAGGATGGCCACTCTGAATGAAAGGGAACACAGCTAGATTTGGATCCATGCACAGGGGACTTTCCCTATAATGATGAACAGCCAGAAGGCAGGTTTCTAAACAGTCTCGTTTCCAGAGTCTTTATCATATTCACACAGCAGTTTGTGCACAGCCAGGGCCCAGGTCTGTCTTCTTAGAAAAGACTGGAGTTCTTGCATTTCTAATCTACCAACATGTGCAGTTCTTGCACTTTTAATTTATGAGTGTTTGGGGGGGACCTCTCTGACTTGGGAACATATTGGCTCGGTCTAATGCTTGGAGATTATTAAACTCAGAGCTATGCTCCACTATCAAGTCTACAGATCTTTTATTTAGAAGATATGGTGCTCTAAATGCACAAAGAGCTCCCTGTCACCTTCACATTAAAGCCCCTAGTGCCTGGTAAATGGAATTATATAGCTGTCATCTCCTTTCCCCAAAGTTTTAAGAGTACAATGGGCTCATTTTTTCACACTCCATCCCAGCTTCAGAACTAAGAGACCTACTTTGTATTGATTTAAGGTCTCAGAAATAAATAAACCTGCTTCACTGCTGTGATTCACAACAAATTCATGATACACTATTGCATGATATATTTCAAGCTCTTGCTCTGGCTCTCTTTTTCCTCTGGTGAATGATGGGGGAGGCAGGAGGTAGTGGGGAACTGCAAAGCTGACAGCCTGATGGTTATTGGAGATGGCTGCTGACTGCAAATCCAAGAGCAGACACTGTTGGAGGAGTATGGGATTTTTTTTTAACTGGGGGGCAGGAGTGAGAAGCTAATTTACTTGGGTTTCAGGCTGGGGTTGGAAGAAAAGAAAGGTTAAGGGGAGAAGGGTGAGGCAGATAGAATAGTAAAGCTTCAGGTGAACACTAATTGGCAAAGACGGCGCTATGAACATTTGTAGAAAGAGAGAAAGGTGAAGAAAATCCAGCATAAGAAGGTCTAACACATGACGGACAGGAAAATGAAGAAGATGAACCATTCTGCCTTAGGGACCATGTCCACAGTCCTAAGAGGGCACTTTGCTTGGGTTCACAGACAATGTTTCATTAGGGGCAGAAAGTGTAGAGACCCTACATGCCACAGAAGCTGTGAAGTAGAGGCATTTTTTCATTCCAATACTCAGGAAGCACCACAATCCTGGAGGCTGAAGTGGACACTCTGGAAGTAGGGCAGAGGTATTACGGAGGTCCGCATGGAGGAAGTGAGCCAGAGACCGCTCACTGAGGTGAGAGGGCAATAAATCCTGGCATTACAGATTGTGTGTGCCCTTAAGAGTTTTAGAGCATCTACAGAGCCTTCCTGATTCCTGAAATAAGTACCACCAAACCTCAGACCCAATGAGTTTTAACTATTACCTAAACATACAGCACTCAAAAGACCTAACCTCCAACTGTGTGTCAGGATTCTGACTTTCGCTAGGCAGGTAGGTGGTGGGAAAGCAGGAACCCACCAGGCTCTGAAAGCCTGATTACAACTCCGTGCATCAGACCCCGAAGGCCCCACAGAGTGCTTGAAAACGGAGTTGAGTTTCAGCTGTTCCTCTTGTAATTACTGCTTATTTAACACTTTTAGCTGGCAAGAATGTTATTTATGAATCCAGTTTCTTTTCTATCTTTGATTTGCATTTTCATCTTTACTATGCTTGTTCTTGAGGCAATACCAGACTCTGCAAGCAAAAGTACACGAGAAAGATTTTGGTTCTGTTCAGTTCTACATAGGTGAGACCATAAAACAGGGAGTTGTTTTGTTCATTTTGAGTTAGTGCAGAGTTAGTACAGAGAAACAGACTTTTGCTAAATACAGGGAAGAACTTTATACAGATCAAAGGAATTGGCTCAAAAAGTACTGAGCTTCCCTTCAGTTGAATTTTTCAAGAAGAAGTAAATGAATATTTGGCAATGGTGTCACAGAGGACATTCGAACAATGGTTGGGGTGGGGAGGGGTTGGACTTTTAGAGGATGCTCCACTCCCAACAACTGTAATTCTATGGCCACGTGTCATCATGGATACCACCAGCAACACTACCGCTGCCATGTGGCACTTATTTTTCTATAATATACATAAAAAACAAGATAAAAAGTTAAATCATTATACTTTACAACTCCTATTTCTAATCTCACTAATATGTAATAATTTTACATATCACTAATACGTAATCTCACCAATATATAATACCTTAGTATGTGGCACATTTTTTAGACCCCTGTCCCAGCCTAATATGGCTCCCTGACTACAAATCAATATCCATTTTCATAGAATAACAAAATACTAAAAATTAAAGAGAATTTAAGATTAATAAGAGAGAAATGGATTTTACAGAGGAAAGTGAGG
The DNA here is from genome assembly GCA_004027735.1 of Carollia perspicillata. Taxonomy (NCBI): domain Eukaryota; kingdom Metazoa; phylum Chordata; class Mammalia; order Chiroptera; family Phyllostomidae; genus Carollia; species Carollia perspicillata. The sequence continues at coordinate 7,474 of PVKM010003784.1, forward strand.
TCCCGAAAGATTAAAGACCAAAGCTGCTTTATCTATGGGGGGGGGGAATAATCTAAAGGTCTTTGTTTGCTCTTTTTATTTTTTTTAAATTTTATTTATTTATTTGTAGAGAGGGGAAGGGAGGAAGAAAGAGAGGGACAGAGAAATCAATGTGTGGTTGCCTCTCACGCGCCCCCTATTGGGGACCTGGCCTGAAACCCAGGCATGTGCCCTAACTAGGAATCGAACCAGCAACCTTTGGGTTCGCAGGTCGGCACTCAGTCCACTGAGCCACACCAGCCAGGGACTGTTTGCTTTTTTTTTAATCTAAAGGTTTTGTGATTTCAAAAAGTTTGAGCATGTTTATAATAGGCTGTCAAACACGGTAATTCCTTAGTCTGCATTCTAAAGGGCATTCCACAGGCAGGGCCTCAGAGCTTTCACTTCATCTAGAAGTTCTGGACTGATACTGACTGCATGTTCTCCCCTGTCACTAGTCTCTAGGCCACCATACCTAGATGGTGCTGTCTTAGTCAGAAGTGACTTCTACAATGAATCTCTAAGTGATGAATCCATCCTGCAATTGTTCTAAACCAGGGAGCTCAGGATCGGGCCTCTGGCAGACTACGGGTCACTAATTGAGTCACACATACTTGGAACAGTTTTCTACCAAACTTGAAGATTATCAAATGAAAAACAAACAAAACCCGACAATGGAGCCAGGTTTGCCCATATTTTGTGTGTAGAGGTAGAAGGAGGGTTTGACAACTAAGGAGATATTTCCATTGCAATCCTTTCTGAGAACCCGTTCATTACGCTAGAGCAAGGCTTGCTAAGAAAGGAAGCACAAATACCCTCTTTAGAAAGGAGAGTGATCCCATCTGGAGCTTTGGGAGTACAGAGACTGTCCATCGTGAAAATAGGTAGTTAGGGACTTTTAAAAATGCAAATTGCTAGACTGATCCTTAGCGTGATTATGGGCTATTGTACCAACAAGTCCTTGGGGACTCCTGCAGACAGATGACTGACACGTATACTACCGTATCAGAACTGAACATGGTGCCGTTCACGTTAAAGGCTTTCCCAAGGGCGGTGATTGTCTTTAGATAACATCTACCAGGAAACTCAACACAGGAATGTACTGTACAGCGAGGACTGACATCTAACATTCTCTTAAAGGAATTTTTGCCTTCAAAGGACCAGAAAGTACAGAAAATGTTGTGTTTGGATTTCTTTTCCAGGGCCTGGATAATGAATGCTACAATGCTAGTGATTTACTTACACTAACTCATTTAATCCTCACAAGAATCTGGTAGATAGATACTATTATTATCCCCATTTTAATACAACCGTGACCCAAAAAGGTAAGCAGATTGTCTGAGGCCACACAACTACTAGGTGGTACAGCCAGGAATCAACCCTGGCAGTTTTGCTCTGGAGTCCGTGCTCTTAACTATTCCACCTTGTTAAGTTATGTGAGAGTTACAGTGCCGCCTCCTAATGAGAGCTAAGTCTCCCCTTCCCTCCTCGAGCCTCCATCACGCTCTTATGTTGCAGGTCACAGAGTCATGCATGGGTGAATGTGCAGAATGTACAGTGCTACAAGCGCATGGGAGGATCTCTGATACTGGACCCAAGAGTCAGCAACATCTTCACATTTCATATTGTGCAGATACATTAAAACAGGTATCTGGAAACTGAAATCAACAGAGGAACTCAGACCAAGTCTTAAAAGCAAGTTTGGCAGAATTAGGTCCCTATCAGCCTAACAGAGTCCTAGCCACACCCATCATATACTTTCTCCCCACCCCAACCCCCTGCCCCGGAAATGCAGTCGAAACAGGGACCTGATCTGGCTAAGGGGAGGAGATTATGGGATTCCTGCCCCCCACTCAAAGCAGAAGCTTTAAAATGCGTATCACAAGGAAGTCACAAATCACACATCCTGAATGAATCTATAACACATCTATCACAGCCACTGGCACCTGCCTTACTTCCATAGATAGTTACTGTCCAGAGGACAAGCCATAAACTGCAAATTCTGTTTTCTCTGTGTACAGAGAGAGCTCTCACCAAGTCTGGGGCAATGGACTGAGAACTAGAAGGCTCCAGTCTACATCGGTGTCCCTTAGAACACTGGGTCCTCCAAGCTTATCTTCCACCTGAAATTATGTTAAACAGATTTAACATATGTTACGTATTAAATAGAAACAGAGGAGGAGTTGTGGGGGAGGGGAAGTAAATCGGAAAGTTACTGCAAATTTCCAGTGGCACCTTGATTTTGGAGTTTATAACTCTACAAATTGTCTCAGCCCCTTAAGGGTCTATCTTACCAGTCCCCCAAGCACATAGGTCACTGCCCTTGCCAGGCCAGCATGAGTCCCTTCAAGTGGGGTAGTCTGTCACATCCATCAAACCTGCCCTTACCACTCAGTGAGGCATTTCAAGGAATCCGCCACTCACAGCAGTTTGTAAGCGAGGAACCTATGATCTACTACTTTGAGGGACATGGAATAGCAGGCCATAGAAGCTTCTTTTATTTATGCCATCACTTTCATGACATTTGGACAAAAAGGAAAATGACCAGACTACCTTCTTGTCTCAGGCTTTATGGACATTAAGCATAAGGGACTGAGCCCATCTTAAATGAAACTTGGGGATGTGCAAGTTCATGTTCTGATGTTGATCTAGTTTCTGTCAATGGAACCAAGTCACTTTACCTCTTGCAGTTTTAGCTTTCACCTGTACAATGGCCCTGGCACCACTAGCCCACCCAGAAAGTAGCGAGGAGCCAGACAGATGTTCTTGATTATAAGTTTCCAATAAAGTCATCCAGACTGCCCCTAGTCGCCAACCCACAGCCTTTACTGCAAATGTCAAATCTGCTGCTGCAACACTCAAGAAAACCCAGATCCTGTCTCTCTCTTCTACTTGGTAATATTTTACAAATAACTGCAGGCAACAGAGAGCAAGACAAAAAAAAAAAGGATAGAGGATACACAAATACTGAGATCACAAGGGGAAAAGGGATAAAAACACAAATGTGGGAAGCGCTTTCTGGTTTTAGAACAAAGGACAGTGGCAAAGGATGGTGTCCATGAATGAAACATGTACGTAAACAGTAAAACCAGTGAAAGTAAAGCTGGAAACTGCGGGAATATTTTCATTTTATATGCAAGCTACTGCTGTTGACTACAAAAAGAAATCCTTTAAAAAGGAGGAGTCACTGGAAGCAAAAGGTAGGAAGGTCTGAACTAATTAAAAGCAGGCTGGCTAACGACAGGGTACTATCACGTGTGCACTGAGATGGAGTGCAGCTATAAAAGCTGGGCGCACACATGCAATGTATTAAGTCAGAAATGTGTGTGTCTCCAGCTTCATATCTATTAGAAGAATAAACGATTTATATGTTGCTGCATTACAGCAATATAATATGTGGAATATCAGTCCTTTCTCTTTGAATTAAACCATGTTAAGTCAAACCAGAGGTGGAGTTTGGGGAGGGTGGGCATGGGTGGAGAAAAGCAGGAAGAAAGTTTTTTAAAAATCTCTGCCTCAGCAAAAGTTTTCATTAAAATTTTAGACAAATGATCCCTGTGTCCTTCTCCCTTGCTGCCTGGGGCTCCATGCTATTTCTATGCAAATAACAACCTCGTGGTTTATATCTTATTATTTCCACTGGAGCTGCAGCGACATGACCTGAGACGTGTAAGGGGTGGTGGGGGGAGTTGATGAGGGTGACGAGAGAGAAAAAGAGAGAGGGGGGGAAAGGGAGAGAGAGAGATGGAGTGGGTATTCACTCAAGTGTGAAAAAATATTGTCAGGAGTGAGCGTCAAGAACAAAAAAAAATTGCAGGGATAACGTGTTTATTTCAGTACCCCCACCTCCAATCCTCCCCCCACCCCATTTGCAAACCGGCACCTTTTAAAATTCATTGGGCATCAGGCGATCATGCACAATCCATCTGCTTTCACTTTATCATTTGCATTTCATGCCTCCTGGCTTTTGATGTGCTGATACTTTGATGCAGTCAGGAGACGCGCATTATCATTATTTCAATTTTCAAAGGGGTCAACGGGATCGGCACTTGCACACACAGATTTTTTTCCCTACAACCTCTGCGCACCCCCTCCCTTCTTATTCTTCACCCCAATGTTTAACATAAAGGATGAAGACTCAAAAAGGTGGGGGTCAAATGTTTGCAATCTTAAAGCTTACATATACCACCTACATTTCCACTCTACAGTGTTTCAGACATACACAAAGAATTTCTCACACATGGATACTCAGGGAGGCACACAGACAGAGAAAGAGAGATGTCTAGAAGCAAGATACAGACACAAAGAGAATGAGAGACCAGCACTCATACAGGAAGAGACATGCACTTAAGTGAACAGCACAGACCCAGGGAATGTGAGACAGAGACTCTTACAGAAAGAAAGGTAAACAATGTGAAAAGTCACCAGTACACACAAAGACAGAACCTGCACAATGAGTCAGAGGAAGCAATCCGAACATGAAGCTCCTGTACAGTTTCCTTTTCCATACCTCATAGGCAAAGGGGCAGATAGGACATTCTTAATGAATTTGCATGTAATCGGGTGTCTTCTAGCAATACAACTCTATATTTAAAGGCAATGACATGAAAATAGTGAGGCAGGAGGAGCAGGATTAGGTAACCTCTATAACTGATCATTCCCTTCAGCTACAAATGATCATGTCCTTCTGAAAACGAGCACTGTTGGTAAGTTACGGCTGCAGTGTTACTTGTCTTTTCCTGTGCAACCGGACTTCTCCTTTAACAAGCAGCCCTGCAGGCTAGGAAGATGGCAAATATAGTGAATTTGATTGGAACAACTAAACCAGATTTTAGGGCAAAAAAATCCTTACAGCTTCTTAAATAGCACAAACGCAACTCAACTAGCAAGTTTTTAGGCACACACACAAAAAAATCCACCAAAAAAACCCCAAACCAGCAGCAACACCCCAAAAAAGCAACAACAAAACCTTTGCTTTTTGTAATATTCTTTGTGTATGACAGAGTATCAGTGAGAAAATAAGAAACTCAGTGTAACACGATACATTTCAAAAATGCACTCTTTGTTCAGGTATGAGAACATTATGGAAACACAGGTGTCTTCTTTAAATGCCATCCTCACGATAAAGATACTGACGGTTCTCTTCAACATTTGTCAATATCTTATCCTAGGGAGGTATCTAAAAGAGCGACTTGAAAAAAACTAGGACACAGCCGTTTCTCCCACTGTGATAATCTTCTTTAGTGGTGGCAGTTCACAATCTTTACTTCTAGGCTACTCAAAAAAGGGAGCAGGACATCCAAGCTCACCATTTCTTTGGTGAGAAAGGCAAGCCCAGAGAAGGACACATGAATGCAGAGAACATGCTGATCACAACAAACCATTCTCATTTCTGACATCCGCAGAAGCTAATTGGACCAATGGAAGTATCAACATTTTCTAAATGGGAGTGATAGGATAGGACACTTAATTCCTATCCTTCCACCTGAAGGTCAAGCCTTGATAAAAAGTTTGTGCATGTCTAGTAAACACAATATCCAAGACAATTTAGCATGAATGTAACTCTACCAGCTCAATCACCAAACCATGTAGGAGAGAGGAAAAGGGAGCTGAAATTGTAATGAGTTCCAGCACTTTGTGTCAAGTACTATGTACTTTTACTTATGTTTTCTCATTTGATCTCCACAGTATCATTTAAAGGTGTAAATTATCCCCCTCTGATAGATCAAGAAAGCTGAGGAACTGAGAGGTTATATGAGTTGTACAAGGTCAGCCAGCTGGCCCCAGACTATTACATATTCCTGGGCTCTAGACAGAAAATAATTTTTCTATGCCTGCAAAGAAGTCAGAACTACATTGTCCTTTGTATCTTCAGCTATTCTTAGATAGTTTTCACTCTTACAAGAAATAACCTCACCTTACCTTTCTAACCCCTTTGGAAAAGCCCCAGTGAGCTTGGACAGAAAAGACATAAGCATTTCTTTTGAAGGGAAGAGAAGCCTCTATGTCATACTCTCCCTGCAACCCACCCACCTACCCATCTTCCCATTCGGGATGTACCAAGTACTTCCTCTAAGGACAAGGGACCACGTTACCTGCTCTTTTTCAGAGGTGCACTCACAAATTTCTCAAAACATTAAAACTTGATATCCTCAACACATTCAGAGGATGTTTCAGAGACAGCTCTGTGTCTGGAAATGGATCTCATGTCCCTTACTCATAGACGAGAAAAAAGGAGGAAGGGCAGAATAGAAGCATTCAATTAATTTTCTTTCTTCTAGAAAGACACTAGAATGTAAACTCTTCGGAGCAGTTTTAGATGGTTTGTACAGTAACATATCCACAGGGCTTGAAACAGTGCCCAACACAGAGTAGGTATTCAAAATATTTGTCAGATGAATGAATGGACAGGCAAGCCAGGTAATGGGTAGGGAAGATGGAAGGAAAGGTGAAGAGACAGATCGAGGGAGGCATGGACTGAACGGCTTCCTCCCTGTCAGGATCCTGAATCAAGACTTTGCAATAACCTGCAAAAAGCTTCACATACTTCTCCCAAACCCTAGAAACTTACTTTGTTGAGGGCCCCGGCTCCTGTCAGAATTAAGTGAGAATTTTCAACCTGGATGGTTCTCTGTCCCAGCCGGACAAGGTAAGCACCAATTCCAATGGCTCGGCATGTAACCTTAAAAAAAAATTCGACACATCACATATTCATGTCCCCTCCCAAGCTATAAAAACTAAGGCACAGATATGTAAAACTTACAGTAACAGAGAAAAATATACTGCTTTTATGAAGTCTGTTTGATTAATAACAATACAAAACAATAATAATTTCCTGATCAAAGAAGAGAAGGTACAGAACTCATTGAATGATTCAAGTATTAAGACACTTGAAAGTTCACAGCCCCTTTCCTTCTCTTACACTTTTGCCCATTTCACAGATGCTTAGCATCTATAGTAGAGGTATAAACAAAGAAAGCAGTAAGAGGAAAAGAAATTCAAGCTGTTAAAACTCTGGTAGAATATTTGGAGAAATAAATTAAACTAAAGGCTAAAAGGAGGTACTAGATTTATCTGGGAAATTCAATTATTGACACTATCCTATCTTCCCATTACCATGCAGAATTAAAATCAAATTGTAGATATGCAATTTTTAAAAATGCTCTCATTTTGGACGGAATAGCAGTGATGGAGCAAAAAGCAATCCTAGCTACACAGTCAATCCAGGCAAGATTTACCAGGCTAATGGTAATGATCTCATCATAGGCCAACGAGGTTTCCCCAGCAATCATTCCAGAACCTCGAAGGTTCTCTGCTCCAAGCCCCTCTTCCTTCCCAATAATGTCAGTTATCTTGTACCTATTGGATACAGACATGCCAAATTATAAAGGTTAAACACAGTAAGAACAATCTCTGAAAAGAATAATCATCGTTAAAAGCATACAAAAAGCATATTGGTAGCTTATATTTGAGTATAACACCAGGCTTCTATATTCTTTATTCATGTATCTTTCCTCCTTAGCTTAGCGCCTATTTTGTCTGGAGGCAGTATCATGTAAAAGTAAGAGCACATCTGGAATTAAGTAGATAGGGTTATATCCCTGCTCTGACACATACAGCAGTGTGATTTAGGGGATAGCAGTAACTCCTATAAAATGGGGTAACAGTATCTACTGCTAAGGGTTGACATGAGAGCTAAATTAAAGCATCAAGGAGAGGGCTTGACACACAGAAGATACTCAGATTGTAGATGCCCTCTCCTGCTTTCTAGAACAGGTTTCTTAAAGACAGGGTCAATATACAAGGTCTGTCCAGAACAAATCCAGCTATTGTTAATATAATGAGAATGGTTTGCACAACTTCAGTGTAACCTGGCAGCCAAAGGCGAGTGCGCTGGAGTGCGCCTGTGTGAATAACAATGACTTCACTGTACTAGTCAGTGGGGGAGGTAGATGCCATTGAGTGAGCATGCGTACTGTGTGGCCATCGCATTCAAAATGACTGAGCAAGTAAAGCAATGAATCTCCATCGAATTTTGAACATTCCTTCATGGAAACTATTTGGATGATTCAGAAGGCCGCAGCCCTGGGCAACTGGTGATTGGCAGCTTCACCACAACAACGCACCTGCTCGGGTATCACATCTTGTTCTGAGTCTTTGGTGAAACATCAAATCACCCAGGTGACTCAGCACCCTTTACAGTCCATATTTGGTGCCCTGCAACTTCTGGCTTTTCCCAAAACTAAAATCATCTTCGAAAAGGAAGAGATTTCAGACTGTCGATGAGATTCAGGAAAATACAGTGGGGTAGCTGAAGGTGATTGGGAGGACTGTGAGGCCCCAAGGTGCCTACTCTGAAGGGGACTGAGGTGTCACTGTCCTATGTACAATGTTTCTTGTATCTTCTTCAATAAGTGTCTCTATTTTTCATATTACATGGCTAGATATCTTCTGGATAGACCTGTATATCGCTCTATAATAATAGCCATTAAATCATCAATTGTAGATAAATATTACATAGGAATAAAAAAATCCAGAGGGGTAGTAAGAATGCTAAGCCTGATTTCTAAAGTTAAAAATCCTTTCTCTTTCTAAGACAGGGATGCAAGGGAAGGTCAAAACAGTGCACTCCCATCCCTGCTCCTCTGTAAATATCAAGTGTATGCACGAGGGTTCCTGGCTATAGGCCTCTGGAGGGGCAGGTGGAATGTGTGTAGAAGTGAAATGCTGGCCAAGTTGTCCAGAAAGCATCCTGTGGATCCAGTGGGAGCCACTCATCTGTCTTCTTGGCAGGGGATTAGGAGTGATAGCTGATAATGGGAAATGGGAGATGGGGAATGCAACTAATAAAATAAAGGAAAAATACAAAGTTGGAAGTAGAGATGGGCATATATTATTTATTGTTCCATGTGTACCCAGAAGGCTTGGCAGAGGGCATAGTTTTATAAATTGAAATAATAAATATCCCATAGTGGCTCTTAAACTACTTCTTTTTGGCCCCCATATTTCTTTGGTCCCTTCTTTACTTCGAGCCCTCCATCAATTCCCTTTCTTTGCCCTTGCTATTGGTCTGTGGCTTTGCATCTCTGCTTCCCAGTTTCTCTTGCCTTTCTATTTTTAGCCTCTACCAAAAATTCTCCAATTCTTCCTTTGGCTCTGTATCTAGATTCTAAAGTTATGCTACAGGTAAAGCTTAGCTCCCTTAAAGAGATAATTAATGAGCCATATTAAGTTGATGGGGGAAGGGAAAAATTAATGTGTTCTTTTTATAAGGCCCACATGCCACACAGTCACAAACTCTCATGGGCCCAATCAGCCTTCCCTGCAAGGTAGATCTTTTCCCTCCTAAGGACTGCATATTACTTCACAGGCATCAGTGATCTGTTAAATGCCATCTTCTTTCATTGTATTATATGAAAAAGAGTAAATGTTTTCCACATTCTGTGCTATGATCTGAGTTTTCTATCATTGCAGCTACCATACTTTAAGAAGTACCAAATTTAATGTTATTTATTATGAAAACCTTTGTATAGTGTAATAGAATTGATAAAACACATTCATAAATATCGTTTTTGATCCTCGCAATAAACCAGTGTGATAGGTAATACTATGTCCATTATTACAGGTAATGATAACAACAGCCAGGACCTCACATACATTAGTTTGCTTGATCTTCACCTTATAGATGAGGAAACTAAAGCTCAAAAAAGAAAAACAACTTGCTCTAACAAAAGCAATATACACACTCAATAACTTTCTAAAATACCCGTAATAAAGAGAAATCCATTTAGAGTAGTAAGCAAAAATGCAAAACATTTAGGAATGAGCATGCAAAAACTGGCCAAATCACACCAAAGCTGCACTGTGCACCAAGGCACCCTGCAGTGCCACAGTAAACCACCAGGGCCCCGAAGGCATTTTACATTTTTGAGAGAAATACTATGATCTCTGTTGAACTCCACATGAACTACTTGCTTTAGGTAGTTTAGGGCTTAACACTAGATAGTGCTACATTCCTTCTGACAACATCCTATCTTTACAAACCTACGTTTTCACAGTTCTGTAGGGAAAAAAAAGTTCTGCACAAATTCAATGCAGAACAAAAAATGAGGGTGGCTATGTCCAAGCTGATTTCAAGGTTTTTGAGATGTGCAGATCCAAATATCCCATTAGTAAGTAACAGTAATTACTTAAGAATGGAATTTAGAATTTTTTAAATTGTGTATATTACATTTTTAAATGATTAGTAAGCTGTTAGGGCATAAATATTTGTGAAGATACTTAAGAAGTTGTTTGGGTCTAGCTACCTAATAAACAGAAATGTTAGGTATAGCTTTTTGTCTAAAGGTGCTACAAAAAAATTGCTGAGACAGTAAAGGGTGTTGTGAACCAAGAAAAGATTGGTAATCTCTGGCACAAATTATATGAAGAAAACTACAAAACTTTAAAAAATACTCTTTGATAAATAAAAAAATACCATATTTCTTGTTGCGAAGAGTTAATATAATGAAAATGTCAGAGCTTCCTAAATTAATTTTAAAACCAAATTCAATTTGAATAAAAATCATTATGAAAACTTTTGTGAATTAAAAAAAATGAGCCTATATATAAAAAGACAAAAATAGCTAGTAAAACTTAGGGAAAAAACTAAGAACGTGATGAAATCTGCCTTAGTAGAATAGTTAAAATAGTGCGGCATTAGCCTAAGAACAACAGAATAAAACACACAATACAAAGCCTAGTAATTAAGATTACGATAAAAGTGAGGAAAGTATGAATTATTCAATAAATGATACTGCAGCAATTGATTAACATTTTGGAAAACACTTTCACATAGATTATAAAAATGTTCAACTTCATTGGTAATCACAAATACCAGTTAAAATAACAATCGTTTTTATCCTATTTTATTCCCTGACAATCATTGATGTTGGCAAGAGTAGAAAAAAACTAAAGAGGGGAAACACAGAGTATTATAAACTACTGCATGGAGTGCAGGTCTTGAGAGGGCAATTTGAAATCACCAAAAAAACCTTTGAAGTGGACCAGAATTCCACTTTTAGAAATTAACCCAAAGGGAATAGACATAGTCCTAAAAGTTTATATAACAGGATGCTGAGCCCAGGAATATAACAGTAAAATTTAGAATAGTCTGAACATTCAAATATAATATATTCATTATGATGAAATAGTGCTATGACCATAAAAAAATCATATTCTCAAATTATATTTTAAGAATATATTTCCCCAGAATAGTTTTTAGTGAAAAGAACAAATTAACAAAAGTTTTCCTATTACGACCTAATTATTAGGGGAAAAAGCACATATATAGAAAAGACAACAAGAATATAATATACATTAATAATTGTGTCTCTTGGCAAAATAAATGAATGAACAAAATAGAAGCAGACACATAGAAACAGAAATCAGACTGATGGATGGCAGAGAAAATGGGGTTTGGGGGACTGGGTGAAAAAGGTGAAAAAATTAAGAACTACAAATTGGTAGTCACAAAATAATCACAGGGATGTAAAGTACCGCATAGGGAATGCCAGGTGGGTACTTGAAATATTGGGAGAATCACCTTGTAAAATATATGATTGTCTAACTACTATGTTGTATACCTGAAGTTAATACAAAATAATACTGAATGTCAACTGTAATTTAAAAATAAAATTAAAAAAATAAATATGTCTCTCAGTAGAATTGTAGCTGATCTTTATGTTTTAGTTATAATTGTTTACATGTTCTGACTTTTAGAAAAATAAATAAATACTATAAATATAATTAAGGTCTTTCAGCTAATAAGTGGTAGAGGTCAAATACAAAACTAAGGCCTTTAGATAAGTAACAAGCAATCTTGCTCTTCAAGGTCATGATCAGCAAGACAGTGAAGAAAAAAAATAATCATATTCTCCTTCCTGTAAACCATGGCCAAATTATTCTGATACATATATACCTACCTGGATTCTCCTTCATCCTCCACGTGTTCACAATAGACAGAGTTGAGAGCACTGACTCTCTTATAATCTTGAGGGGTCAGGTATAAATATTTGAATCCCTGTGAAGCACAAATAGTTTTTAAATCATTATTTGCCATCGTCACATAACCAGAAGATACAGCAAAGCATGCATAGTGCAGCTTGTTCCAAAGCTAGCTTTAAATTGCCACATCACTTTTTGGAGTTAGTGTCTAACAGAACGTAGCAGAGACAGCTCTCCTCTGAAAGACGGAAGTGCCTATTTCTCCAGTCACTGACTGTCTATCCTTGAAACAACATGTCCTGCAGCTGCACTGCCAAGTATATTCCATTTATTTCATTCTCACCAGGGTTAAAGGGTCATTTTCTGGTTTTTAGTGACACCTATATTAAAGATATCAATACGAAATTAAAGAATTCAGTGGATGACTATGTTTCATTTTCTCAAGTCCAATGTATCATAAAAGTATATATGGGTATAGGATAATTAAAAGGATCACAATACTAGGATATTCAACATTAAAGTCAGAAGTCAATGCAATGCTAATAATCAGTGACCACTAAACTCCTGCCTTTTGCTTTTTTAAATAAACAACTCATAATTCCTATTTACATTAAAAAATTATACTGACATTTCAGAATTAATTTATTTTTATACATACAAATACACACTCACATACAAAGTAGAGTTATATGATAAGTGTGTTTAACTTAAATGAATTAGTCACTCAGCCAAAAAATATGTAAACAGAGAAAAACATTTTACATATTCTGAGAAATTATGCCCACCATTTAACTCAATTAATTAGAAGCTACATTTAGGCAGACACAGTGAGCACAATATGGAAGGGACATGAATCTGCCATTGATTTCGCATGACTTACGATGAGAACACTTTGTAGTACTGAGTGTCATTAGTATGTCAGTCACATATTTATTGAGTACCTATTATGTACAAGGTACTGTTCTAGGCACTGGAAAAACAGAGACAAACAAAACAGATCATTTCTAGCTGTATGAGATTTATCTTCTAGTGAGAGAGAACATATATAAAATAATTAAAACATAATGTTAATGGGAATAATATTTAAGAAAAAAATAAAATAGAGAATCGCCAAGAAAGGCTTCATTGAAAGTGTCGTTTGAGCAAAGACCTGTAGAACTGAGGAAAACATGAAGCTACCGGGGGACGAAGGGGAAGCACTCTAGGCAGTAGGAACCACAGATGCAAAAGTGCTGAGGCATGAGTGTGCCTAGCAGGTTCAAGGTAGAGCCAGAGCATGGAATGAGGTGAGCTGCAGCAAGGAATGAGGGCAGGGTGGTATCAGAAGGCCAATCTATGTAGGGCCTTGTAGGTAAGTACACGGCTTCTGGCTTTTACTTGTGTGAGCTGGGAAGACACTAAGCTGTTTTAATCAGAAGGAATTTTTGAGCCATGATCTGAGTTATATGTTAATTGGATCATTCCACTTCTGTTGAGAGTAGACTAGGTAGGGGTGGGGTCAGGGCCAGAAACAGGAAGGTTTAAGAAACTACTGAAATAATGCAGGTAAGAGATGAGTGATTTGGACTACCATGAGCAGTGGAAGTAGTTAGAAGTGGGTGGATTCTGGATATAGTTTGAAGGCCAGGATACAAACATGATTTACTAACAGAGTAAATGTGGGATGTGAGAGAAAGAGAGAAGTCAAGGATAACCCCAAGGCCTTTTACTTAAATGGAAGAACAGAGGTACCATTTATTGAGACTGTGGGAAGAACAAATTCATAGAAGATTAGAAGCTACATTTAGGCAGACATGTAGGTAGAGATGTTGAATATGGATATATGAATCTGTAGATCAGGTATAGGGCATAAATTTGGAAGCTTATCAGTTTATAGATGGAATTTAAAGCTTTAAGACTGGATGAGATCACCAGGGGAAGGCAAACACATTAAAGAGAAGAGGTCCGGGGACCATACCCTAAAATACCTTCTTTCCTTCTACCCCATCTTGTATACAGGCTATCCTGACACACGCCAGGTGAGAAGGCCCTGGGCCCTGGTGGGTTGAGACTGGAGAGCCTAGGGCTTCTTGATCCTGCCACGGACTCTGTGGCCCTGACAGCTCTATCTATCTATCTATCTATCTATCTATCTATCTATCTATCTATCTATCTATCTATAAAAATTGGGATAAAATTCATATTACATACAATTAGCCATCTTAAAGTGTACAATTAGTAGTTTGTTGTGCCATAATCACCACTACATAATTCCAGGACATTCCCACCCCCCCCCAAAAAAAAAAACCCCAGTACCTCTTAGTGGTCACCAACAATTTTCATGCACTTTTAAAATGAATTTTACTGAAGTATATAATTTACATGCAATACAATTAATCAGTTTTAAGTGTTGTAGTTTGATGAGTTCTGGCAAATGTATATACTTGTATAGTCACCACCACAATCAAAATACAGAATATTTCTATCATTCCCTGAAACACTCTTACATTTAAAGATGTGAAAGGCAGCAAAGGAGACAGAAAGGACAGGCAGGAGGGCAAAAGGAAGACTCTGGTGTTCTGAAAGCCAAGAGAAGAAAGTGTTTCAAGAATGAAGGAGTGACCAACTGCATCAAATGATGCTAGGAAACCAAATAGCTAAGCTGAAGACAGATTCACAACAGATTTAACAATGTGGAATCAGTGGTGACTGTGACAGAAGCGGCTGCATTGGAATGGTGGGGGTGCCAACTTAAATGAAGTGTGTTCCAGGGAAATGGGAGAAGAGTATCTAGAGACACCAAGAAGAGAAAACTCTTTGAAGAAGTTTTGCTATAAAGGGAAGGACAAAATAGGGTGGGGTAGTAACTGAAGGGGTGAGTATTTGTGTGCTAAAGGCACAGATCCAGTAGAGAGGGGGAAAGTGATGGTACAAGAAGAGGGGAGGGTTACCGACCTACATTTTCAAGTTGGCAAGAAAGGAAAGGATCAGTGAACAAGAGAAGAGATTGGCCTTAGACAGGGGCAGGGACCCTTCACCCAAAGTACAGGAGAGACGGTGGAGAATAAGGGCACAGATGCGGATATGTGGGAGCTCAGGGAAGCTATCTTCTAATTGCCTCTGTTTTCTCAGTAAATTAGACAGCAAGGTCATCAATGCAGGGTGATGATGGGAGAAGACTGTGTTAGAGGTTTGAGGAGAGAGAAGAAGATGCAAAACTGTCATTCAAAAGGTTGGTAAGCTTGAATTGAAAGTAAGGCCCGTCAATAGCACTTTGTGTATTTCTCTATCAACATTCGGCCATGTAGGTTCAGGTATGGGAGCACATGGAGAGAGCTGGATTTAAACAAGGTTTTTGTAAAGGCACAGAGTAAGCAGAATGAAGAGAGAAGCCAAAAAGTTGAGGGTGTGGGAAAGGCAGTAACTATAAAGTGATAAAATGATTAACCTTGGAATTTAAGCTGGAGAGGAATGAAATGAAGATGTAAGGAAGGAGTGACTCAGAGCAGAAAAGTAGTAGGATCAAGAGCTGCAGATCCTGGTGTGTTCAAAGGACTGTTGGACTTGGGGTACTGAAGAGAGTGAGCTGGAAAGACAGGATGGAGGAGCGGCAAAGAAAGGGATGCTGGAACTTGACATTATGCAGAATGAGAGGCTGAGCTGGGACGGAGGACGGAACCATTGGAGGAGAAAAAGTAAGATTATGGGATGGATCATCTATGTAGACATAGTAATCACAAAGAATTACAACCGGACTAGTGGTATTGCAGAGATAATAATGTGCCAGCAACTAAAAGATGAAAAGAATGAGAGGGAGTGACAAAGGCTGAGGAACACTACACTAAGGAGCAGCGCTAATATGGTGCATTGTGATGACGTGGGATTCAAAGATGGAGGTGTTCAGAGAAGAGGGGGAAAGGAGTGTGGAAGTAGCAGTGAGGCACAAGGAAGACACTCTTCCCCCTCCAGGCTCGGTGATACAGGGAGAAGAGAAATCAGTCACGTCCTGAGAGGGCAATGTCTTTAAAGGATAGGCAGCCTTCGAGCAAAATAAGAGGGCTGGAGTACAATCAGAGAGGAGGCTAGGATATAAGGGATTTTGCTGCTGACTGACCATAAGTCCCAGCAGCCACAGTGAAATAGTTTAAAGATATATCTTTTTGGTTTAGTATGTCTCATGCTAAATGCATACCTACTATTTCACCTAATCTTCAACCAAAAAAATCAGCAATCTATTTTCGGAGGTGGAGGAAAAATCAGGTGAATGTAATGAGAGACAATTTGTTTCCAACATGGTTCACCAAAAATACTGACTTTTGAACTTAAACCTCTACCTCTCCCCACTTCTCTACACATGTATACACATACATACGCATAACCATACAGTGTCTTGAAATATTATGTTTTCCTAATCTGTACCTTGTAAGGATCCTCAGGATCTACCCAGGCCACATGAAACATATGACGAATTTCCTCTGCTAGTCCAATTCTTGCTCCACTGTTGGCTGCTACATAGATGCGTGGGATCCCCTCTGCCCTGGCAAGCTCAGAAGCTCTGAGAAACAGCAAATCCTCCTGGGGCCCAAAGGACCCAATTTGGTATGTGATGTCATTGCCAATAACAATGATATCTCGACCTTCTGGATATTCAGGACTTTTAAGGGTCATTTTCCAAGCTACCATGCCAATCTGCAAAAGTAGAAACAAACAAACAAACAAATAAATACAAGCTTCTTACATGCAGATTTTTTTCCTGCAGGTTAAATGTATCAGACACTGCCCTCAGGTAAAGATATGCATTTGCACTGCTAAAAAGCCAAGCTCCCTGTGGGTAACTAGAACAAACATTCTAACACACTTCTTCAGATTGTGTTGAGAACAGCGGTTTACTGTGCATTTCAGTCATCTCAACTCCATCTTTGGGCTTGCTCAAAGAAGGTGAAAAAAAAACGAAAGCCTAAACGTACTCAGAATACCTGTGGAAGAATGCTATGGAATTGGGATTTAAATCCAGAATCATGAACTAACCACCCTGTCTACTAAGTAGTTCATTTTTTTGAGATTCTTCCCAAGAAACTTTCAACATACGAGAGGAGAGCAGGAGAAAATCGCCGATCGTGGACTGTGTAACTTTTATGGTTCTGCATCCTTTTACTGTCCTCTAGCATTTGATAGGAATAACAGCACCATTCTTTACTGGCTTGCTTCAGGTATCTCACATTTCTGCAAGAATTTACTATAGCTCAACATCACATCCTTGTGAGTATCTCTTGTCACTTTGTTCCAGAACCAGAAAACCAAAGGAAGCAAGGAACTAGTCTCTGGCTGCACTGTGACATATGTAAATCTCTGCTTTCTGTTCAGCAGCATCTAACCAGCCACACAAGTAAATGATATTGACTTAAAAGGCAGAGGTGACATGTCTCTTCCCAAACCCTCACAGACCTCTCCTTTTAATCTCCTTCTGTATGAGAACTAGTCAATCCTACTACTTGTTTATTCACTAGTTCTATTTTTTTCTGTTCACTCACACTCCAGTTACAGCTGCAGTTTTTCATGTCTGCCTGTTTCCCTGTACCTGAATAAGTAATGTTTCCATTCTCCACCCCCCACCCTGTTTCTTTCTGTCTTCTCTCCCTTCCCACCCCCAGTACTCGCCCCAAACACAAAGCCCACCAGATGATCGTTCCTGGTCCTGCCTAATGGAGCCCAGCCGCATCTGCAGCCTTGGTCCCTCATCCCCAGGCTGCTGCATATCACCTCATTGGGGAGCCGGCCATCAAGAAGGGCCATTAACAGATGTAAATAGCAGCATCCCTGGAAAGCCACATGCATCACCCAGACTCAACCGGGCCAGTGATCATAAGCTCTGAGTACACATTCCTCAATCCAATTGCACATCCACTGTAATCAGGCTGGCTGAAGCTTTTCACACAGCTATTTGTGATTCTCAGCATTAAGAAAAATATATATGAAGTGCCCACAGATAAATATAAGCTATTTAATATATTATACCATTGGCAAAATACAAATCAAAATGGATATAATACACAGAAAAAAATCCAATCATCTTCTGAGATCAGATATTACTCTATCTGCTCATTAAAGACAGAGAAAGGAAGGAGAAACAGATCATCCGAAAAAAAAAAAGCAAGCAAATATTAGGATAATTTTAGCCACGATATTAAGAAGCTGGGTAATATTATATAATGCCTGTGTGGGGAGAAACATTTCAACTGCCTTCTCACACGGCCCTCTAAACCGACATCTCCTTTGTTTTTCAGGACGGAAAAGCTATTTCCTCTAAACGCATTTGTAGTTAGGAAGATGGCATTTTACACCAAATTTTATGATATATTAACTTTAGCCACCTAGGCCAGAAGCGGCTTAGAGGCAAGCCCTGAAGAATTTACTTCAGCATTTGCATGCTAATGCAAACATTGTGTCTATGTGGCACTGGGCAGGCAAATAATACTCTTATCTTTGGTTATTACCTGGGGACTCTAACTGTGTCACTTGGGCAGTCAGTTCAGCAATTGGCCAAGTCATTATGTTTGCAATATTGACTTCTAATTAGGTGTCAACACAGCAGCACCAAGAACACACGAGTCTTTATCAATGTTCTTTCCAAAGTGTATTCCTCATCGACCACCCCCTCCCCCTTAAAAAATGTACCATTACAGTATGGAGCGTCCTCGCCCAGTCTTAGTATAGCAAGATTCCTTATTAAAAGAGATTAAGTTTCAAGTAAGCATAATGAACAAACATCTAAGAAAGCATCTACTGCTCAATTTACATTAAAATTTAGATTTTAACACGAATCAAATGACAGGCTGTATAATGGTGGACATGGGCTTCGAGGTCAAACTTGCATCGACATCCAGGCCCTCTCACTTATTAACTGTGTGATTTGTGAAAATAACTTTACTGCACTTCAGTGTCCCCATATATCAACTTAATAATACCTATGGCTTTGATGTACAAACTGTTAGAAGCAGCAATCTGTTATATTAACTTTAACACCCAAAGTTTTGCCCCTTTCTCTCCTCTCAAATGGAACGGGTATCTAAATCTACCCATTTGAAAAAGGTTCATTCAAATTCTATTTCCTCAGTGAAGCTTCCCCTAGCCTAAAGTGACCCCTTTATTCTCTGATCGCCTACTAAGACCTTCGTGTAAAGAATTTATTTGATAATTAATCATATACTGCCTAGGACTGCTTTTAGCTTGCCAGCTTGAACCATTATATCATCTTTTCCAGTGCCTAGCAGGCTCCCTACACGTATTATGAGAGTAATAAATATTTGCTCATTCCATAGTCATTTCATTTTTAAAATGATACTTGGAAAACAGTCAACATCAAGGGCTTAGAATATTGTCCATGACTTATCTCTAGGAATCATGGAATAACCATCCTAAACATTAATCACCTACCGGTATTTATTTTTTTAGTATCGAGAATAGCTACCATTAATTGAACATGTATTACATGTTGATAAATACTGTTAGTAGTTAAAAGTTTAAGCTGGACCTGTCTTGGTTCAAACCTCAGCTTTATACAACTATATAACCTTAGACCAGTCATTTAACCTCGTACAGTCACAATTTTTTCAATTATAAAATGGTGATAACGGTATCTTTCTAGAGGGATTGTTGTGACAAACACCAACCACATCAGATTGGTACAGAGACTGGCTTATAAAAGTCCTCTAATAATAGCTATTGTTATTAATTGAACAGCAGCTGTTGCTATTGCCATGAGCTAACCAAGGCACAGAAAAATTAATTTGCTCTTATAGCTATTATGAATTGTTTATTTTTTAAAATAAGGTTTGCATAAATTCCTTTTTTGGAGAAATTAGGGAAGTCTGATCCAGACTAGTGCTACTGCACTTAGCTGAAACACGGTGAAAAGATAAATATGAATTATAATACACGCATAAATGTCACTGACAACTAAATGCACAATATCGTTTCTGGATTGGATCCTGGAACAGAGCAAGGACATTAGTAGAAAAAAATGGGTGAAATCCAGAACGAAGTGTATTTCACTTAATAGTATTATACCAATGTTAATTTCTCAGTTTTTATAATTATACTATGGCTACATAAAATGTTAACATTAGGGGATGCTGGGTGAAGGGTATATGGGAACTCTCTGCACCATCCTTGTAAACTTTTCTGCAAATCAAAATATTTGAAGACAAAGTTAAAAGAATAAATGTCATGTTAAAAACATTTTTGAAGAGAACTAAATTGGCTAGTGAGGTCATTGCTAGTGTTCTGGAGACCTTATAAGATAATGGCTATGAAGACTACAAATAGCATTTTAAAATACCCACGAACTACAAGTGAAGAAGTGGCATAACAAAACTGCAGGTAAACCGTAATAACAAAATAATGGTTAAAGGGCACAGACTCAGAAGCCAGATTTGGAGACTATAAATCTAATAGAATCTAACTCTGACAGAATATAGATTCAGTTCGTTTTCTAGCCACATAACCTTAGGTAAGTTACTGACCTCTGTGCACCTCGATTTCCTCATCAGTAAAATGGGGTAATAATAACCTACTCTATTTAAGTTGGTGAAGATTGAATACATGGTAAACCTTAGAATAGTACCTGGCACACAGTAAATGCACAGTAAGTATCACAACACTCTAACTAAAAGCATGTTGGGGGAAAAAACAGAAATAAAGAACATAGCAAAATGAGATAATTGTTATTTTAGAATGATGGGATTATGGGTTTTTTTCCCATTCTCCAAATTTTCTTTAATATGTTTGTACTGCATCGATAACTTAAACATTTTATAAAATAAAAAAGTAATTGAGATAGGACTACCAGGTACCTCTTTATTGGGTGACGGGTACTTGGCAGCTTCTGCTATTATCTCTAGTGCACATTTGAACATTTCCATAATTAAAAAAGAATCTCACCAACCTATGGACTTTTCACATTTTATAAGAACTGACTAAATTTTAGTCATACAACAGGTCTTATTTTATAATGTTAGAGAGATTTAAACATATGAAAATTAAAGATCAGGACTTACCTCAAAGGGAGAAGAACATTGGGAACTGTCTGAGTTTGTTGGGGGCTGTTTCATTTTTTTAAAAAGAAATGCTCTGCACTGATGTGGTAGAATGTAAACATATGTATATATAGGTTTATACAATATTAATATCTCCACCTGAGAAGTAACTGCTTCAGTGTTTTTCTGGTCTGATGGTTAAATACATATTTATACTTTTAAAGTCAATATTTGTACAATAGACAAGAACAGTGCCTATCAGCTAAATACATATTTAGGACTGTACCACATGTATTACAAACATGTACTAAAATCGAAAGCTTATATTTATACAGAGCCTTTCCTCTTAAAGGGGGCTAAAGAGCTTTACAAACATACGTACATAACAGGCCGTTTGCTCTGACAGGCAGACAGGGTGTCCGCTCACCCCCTTGCCTACTCCCTCCCGCAGACCGGGGCAGGAACGCGCAGTGCCAGCAGCTGCGGGCCTGCCAGGGCTGTGAAGACGTGTCACGCAGCAGCCCGCTCGGCTCTGCGCAGCCACTGACAGAGGGCTTCCGTTGGAGAGCAGCAACCGCTCTCCTCAAGTACAGAAGCACCACCGCCGCTTCCAAATTTGTGTTTTTAAATTATTCTCCACCAAACTCAACTAATCACTTGACGAAATTGAATTTGATACTGAAAATGGCTTCTGAATGCAAAATACTTTCTGTCTGATGATGAGAACTAGGTTGAAAAACACCTCCTCCTGCCCTTGTTAGATTTAGAGGGAAAAAAAAGGGTCACAACATTCAGGAGAAATGGTTCAAAATACTCTATCTAAGAATAGCTTTGTCTCAGTGGATTGGGTCATTACTTCAAAAGACAGTCATTATCTCCCCCCCTTTAATTAGGACACTGAGTTTTTCAGTCAAATTACTTTATATAGATGGGCCTATCTATATTTTACACACAACAGAGATATGCTATTGAAAATTCTGCAATCACTATAAAAGCATACACAAGTGTGACAATGTGATTAGGCATATGACATGCACTGATTTCACCTAAACCCAAGTTGTTTTGTATATTAACTGAAAAATAATAATGAAAGGAAATTCCACCACTGAATCCCCTTGTTTCGGCTTCTCTCTCCCCCGCATGTTTTTATGCAGGTGAAACTTAGTGAAAAGGCCACTCCAGGACTAAGGGACAAGGAAGCAACAAAATGGCAACATGTAGCCAGAAAGGGGCTTGTGAGGGTGAGTGGGTGGATGGTGTACAATGGGCTTCAGACTCTGGCTTTCCGCTCTTTCCAGCCACCAGCTTCTTTCCCTGACCACTGAGGCACTGGCTAACCAAGTGGTTCTGGGCACTTACTGCCAATTAGGTTTTCATTGATATGGTCATAAATCATTGGAAAAAACAGTTCAGATGATTTTTTGTAAGAGAATGTTCCAATTAGCAGGTTCCTTAGGTTTCAGGTTATCAACCTAAACTAATTAATGTAAAGCAAAAAAGGGAAGAGGATCAGAAGAGTTACTGTGAATAAGCTAAGGATAAACAGAAATAAGTATCTGCTTTCCTTACACGAGTTCTAAGGAAGAAAATATTTCTTCAGCCACAGTCTGACTATGGAATAAGCATGTGCCAAGTGAGGGAGGAGGGAATGGGGAAGAGAAAGCAAGCAGAAGACAACAGTCTTATTTAACTGTTTTTATGTGGGTAAAATGATTTGTGCTGCAGTATTTCCATAAGAAGTGGGACCATTATTTTCCTGTAGGAACACATTTGGTTTGAAAAGTATCACTGGACAAGACGTGAAAATCAAACCGAATGAATTATTCACAACCTCCGATCAGAGGTGATCATTATTTCTGATGCTCCAAACAGTGATTAGGATTCTGCCCTGAGATGTCATTTTCTCGCTGAGTAACACCAGCAGTACAGAAAGACATTATCTATCTATCCATATATATATTTTTTTCTCCTGGGAGGGCCTTGGTTTAATGTTACTATAACAGATACTAAAAACATGATAATATTAACATTTATTCTGATGGTGCCCATAAATGCCATTAGTCTGACACCAAGTGTCAACACTAATTATGACCCAAAGTTAACACCAAAATTGACATCAACATTAATTGTACTATCAATGTGAATAGAATGTGCAAAAGCACACACACACACACATGCATGGATGCACACACAGACACACATTTTCCAAAGCTGCTGCTACTATAAAATAAAACAATATTAAGCTCAATAAAGAAATGTGAAGAGAAAGCTAAGGGCCCAAACAAGACAGGGTTTTGTTTTTAAGGATATAAGAAGCATCCATCAACTTTAGCTATGCTGTGGGAAGCAGAAAGGAAATATCTTTGCCACGGTTGTCTTTCTTATATGTATCTCATTTTGAGTTCGGCTGTAATAATATAAAGGTTAGACTGTGGCTGAGATGTTGCAACTTTATTTTCCATGCTCAAAGTCTAAAAGTTGAGTTTTTCCAGCAAAGCCTCCAGTACCTATTGTTCCACTGTTGCTATTGCCAGGAAGACAACTATCCTCCTGCAAGAGAGCAGCGACACAAAGACTCTGAGAATGTTAGAGCCGAATTGGACCTAAGCGTCATATGCATCATAAAGAAGACAAAACTAAGACCCAGAGAGAAGGAATCTGAACTTGAGATGCTTTACAGACTATATTTTATTAACTATAATAAAATGTTATTCCCTTCTCTTTTGTATCTTGTATGGAATATTAAGTCATCACTTTAATTAGATCCTATCAAAAATTACAATTTTAACTCATGTTAGAATCTCATGGAATGAACATACTTGATGAAATATTAGAAAATATTGGGTAGGTGTTAAAAATGTGTATTTTTAAACCACACGGCAATGTAATATTTGACTTAGTTTGTGCTACTGAGAAAAACCATGCTGAAAAAATGCCAATGTCTTTCCACATTGTATTATTTGCTGGAGATCATGTTCCATTGCCTAGTTTGTACGATCTCATAAAAGAGCTGAAAACAATTTTCCTAACAGCTGAAAAAAACCTTTTTCCATGCTTGGAAAATTCAAAAATGGCTGACCAAACTTACCTTAACCCTTCTAAAAACTGATGAAAGGGTAAGAAGAAATATCATTTTTAGAGCAGAAAAATTTTATCCCAGAGATCACTCTTAGAAAATGTTACCAAAGATTAGAAACAATAATTTTAATTTTGATCAGGGGAATTATTTCTCTCTGTAATATTTACATACACGAAGCCACATTAATTTTATACATGTGAAAACAATGCTTTAATAAATGTACCGATTTTTTAAGAAAACACACATTGGAGCACATGCGAGTAAGTTGTATTTGGGAAATGGGACACAGGAGGAATTGGTTGATATGGCAATTAACCAAGTTGGCCTACTGCAGTTCCAGAAGCCTTGTCCATTAATCATGTAAACGAATGCTGGACTCTGATGTGCCGCCCCAAGCCCCACCCTCTGGTGTCATCTGTTGCTATCCTGGGTTCACAGCTGCCTCTAAGTAGCTGTGTCAAGTTTCTCGATGTAGGGTACTGTATCACACCCTTTTTTAGTAAAATTTTAAAATTCAAGATGTATAAAAATGCTGACAAGTACATTCTTTTGTTTAAAAAGAATGTCCAGGACTTACTTTGGAAAGGAACTGGGGAGTCCTTCACAAGTGCTGCATTAGTTGGCTAGTGGATACATTAGGATTTTCAAAGCCAGTCAAGCTGCTTATTGGGCCTTGGTTTCCTACTAAAGAAATGAGTCAAACTCAACTAATCAACCTGATGAGAAATCTCCAACACCAGTTACAGTCAGTCATTCAGAAGAAAATCTAAGAAAAGTATATGCATCCCAAAAGAAGAGCACTAGAAATTCATTAAAATAATTCCATAGCAGGAAGGGCTACGTTTCAAGATTAGCCTTAACATCTTTCTAATGAGGCACTCAACTTTGGTTCTGAGAATCATTTTAGACAAAGAGGAACATTTTAGACATAGCCAAACATGCTTACTTAGAATGAAGATAACAGAAGAAAAGCACATAATTTTAAATAAAACCATCGTACTACATATTCCATAGAAATTCCTATCTTACTAAGCCTAAGAGGATTCAAAATTGGTTTTTTGAATCCCTTGACAAAAAATAAGGCAAGCATAAATTATGAATGTTTCTACGTAATCAGTGGTTTGTGATACTTTCTGTTGAGGATCTCAAAGCACTTACATTCTCCCGTCTTCAGGGATAGATTGGGGCCAAGGACCATTAGTCTCTTTTGATAACTTGAACAATCAGTGCACACACCGTGGTCCTGTTTCTCAGATCTGCTTTTATCAGGTCTATTTCAGAGCTCACCTTCTGCACACTACAATACAAATGTGCCTCTTTTCCAACATGTATCTAAAACACTGACATGGACTCAATTTCCACACCCAGCATGAAAAAGGTAGACTGATTTCAAGAGAATGAAACAGAAGCACAGTAAAATACATCCAAATTAGCTTCACATTCATGGAGCTATTCTGAGGATAAATCAAGTAAAACAATACACCAAAGTCTAATGTTAACTTAGAAATATTTTCCGTGTGCATGACAAATGGTCAACACTTTCCTTATTCAAGTTCACACACTTATACACACTCTCTGCAGTCAGAGTTTCAAAATATGACGGGTTCCACTGGAATCTGAATCCATGATAACCCAAGCAATTCCTTTGAGAGTATGGAAAATGTCAACCAAGTGAATTAAGACAGAGGGTTATGGTGGTTTTCTAAAATAAGAGGTCCTCTGGGTTAAGAAGTCCAGCCTAGAACTGTCACAATGAATCTACTAATTAATTTCTTCCAATTTTTAGGTTTATAAAAACTTATCAAACTTCCTTTTCCTACCTAACTCCTAATATTTTTTTGTTTTTATACTCAAATTAGAGATTTTCAAAGGATACAGCAACACATTAAGGAAAAGTGTCAAAATGGTACGATTTGTTTAAGCTAGTCAGAAAATGCAGGGGTATTTGTCATATCGCTTTCCATATTTTTCTGTAAGTCTGAAATATTTATAATAAAATATTAAAGAGATACTTATGCCTTGGTAGACAGGACACCAGCACATTGCCAACAATTAAAAATATGGACAAAGCTGAGCAGTTCTAGAATTCCTATCCCAAACATTTCACCCCCAAGAATATAAAGCAGAACTAAAACCAAGAAACCAGTTGTGATGGCAGCTAGTTTTTACACCACTATTTTTCCTTGATCGTCTTCTTTCTAGAAAAATTATTTCCTATTAAAGTGTGCATAGCCATGATGTAAAGTTCAACAGATTTCCACCCCAAAAAGTTAAAAATGCAATTGCATATTGTAGGAACACTAAGCAAAGCCTACCAATCCATCTGAAAAAAGTGGGAAGGTTACTGCTGGATCTGCCTCACCCAACAGGGCAAATCCAGAGGCTTGTCTGAATGCTAAGCTGCTGAGAAGGAAAAACCCTGACACCTAGTGCCCATTAGAAAAAATGAAGCCTTGGAGCCACTATAATTCTTAATTTTGTGTGTGCAAGTGATCATTAAATTGCATTCAATTTGGAGTCTACCTATCTCCCTGAAAAATGTTAAGAGAAAAATTTAATACCATGCAACCATTCCAGTCTCTAATTACCAAACCTTTTTGGAGCACACATCTTGTACCTAATAGTTATAACTGCTTCTAAACACAGCATCTTCTCATCACATCTCAGCTTTTCATTACAACAGGAGTGATGAGGGGCAATGGGATGGCTTCTATTAGAAAGGCCATGTTCTGAAATAATAAGGAAAGCAGGGTCCTAATTATCCTCACTAAAATAATTACTATAAAAGGTACATCTCTATGACACCTTTCATCATCGCCTGATTTAGAGATTCATGATCTAGTTCACAAAACTGTTAAAGGAAATATAACAAAAGAATGCTAATAACATTTCTGAACAAATAACATAGTCTTGAGAAGGCTAGTGTTTTCTTTGTCCTACCAGGCAAAGTTAAGTTGCACTGTCAAGTTGGTTACAGCCCTTGGCTTGATCTTAGCCTGACTGAGCCTTTTGATAACAGGATTTAGTGCGAAAAGCAGCTGCATTGGATTGTGAACTGTTACTCAAAATGTTCCCACCTGCAATTACAGCTTCCACCAAATGATCAAAACAGGTTAGCAAACTGGCAGGAAAATGAAAACAATTCCTCCAAAATTGAGATGTGGGGAGAGTGGAACTGCTGGTTAGCTGCATCTCCTCTGTATCCAGGCTCAGCAGCACAGTCACTAGCTGTGTATTTACATACAGTGCCCACCACTGTAGCATCGTGAAATCAGCTAGAAATGAAATCAGTTTAGTCCATGCTGCAGTCATATTTGCCTCTATTTTCATCTTTACTTGAAACTATTAAAAAAATTCCCGAATAACTCGTCTCTGGAGCTCTTTGCAAATAACATAGTTCACAGATTTGGTCTACATCTCTTTTATTCCTACTCTAAATTCATACTAAATGCAATGCCATTCAAATCTGACAATGAGAAAAATGTGTTCTCCTACACCTTTCATCATGCATAAGGCTACATCTTTCTTGATGGCAAAGGGACAACTAGGAAAATAGAAAGGAGAAAGTAGCTAACACTACATCAGAAAAGCTCTGTTTCTCCTGCTTTTAACACGGGCACTATGTTCAAAATGCAGGTCACATCTCTGCTGAAACAGCCAATATTCTTCCTCAAATGGCACACAAGTTACCTAAAACTAAATGGAACTGAATTGTTCCAAGTCCTGGACCCATCACCATTTTACCTATTTACTGTCCTGGAAATAAAAAATAAGGAAGAAGGACTAGCCACCCATATAGCCAATGGTCTGATAAGTGCAGGTTTGCTGCCTCTGATTATGGGGAAAAGCATCTCAATTCATGGGGAAACTCTGCAGGAATCTCTTGTTTTCCCTTTTTTTCCTTACAGCCATGTGTTAGCTTTTAAGCCCAGGAACTCCAATCCTTCAAGGTAATGCAATATCACCCAAAATGATGACCTGGGAGAGCCATCACCTTTGGAGAACACCACATTATAATGATTTAATGTCCATGTAGTGTCAATGCATTTACATTGAGCCTTGGCTCTCAGAATATTAACAGGTCGATTTTTTATTCCTTTTTTAATAAAACTATTTCTCAAGGCTCTGTTTGGATGCCCATTCTCTTTGGGACAGGACAGATTTGCACACCACATCTCATCAGCATGAGCTCCTTTCTTTCCCCTCACATCATTCTTGGGGTAATATGTAGAGCGCCAGGCTTGTGACAAACTTGTCTCTTTGGCCAAAGAAAATTAAACCGTAATAGCTGAAAGTCAACTTGCCCGGATCAAACCGGGCTCAGCATGAGGAAATACATCGCACTGACACCGCGCTGTCTCTCAGGCACAGCTGTCCCTCCCAGTTCTGACTGCTGAAACTCCATCTTTAGATTGGCCAGCCTCTCAGTGGACATGCTCCATTGTATGTTCAAGCTATTGGTAACAGCATTTGATACTAACACCCTAACCTCACTCCTGCTGTGCAGTGTCCTACAATCTAGCTACGGCCACTGACTGAATTCACCGGCCATCGCGGGCATCAGTCACTAACTGTTCACAAAAGAACACGGGTCTCAGTTCTCCCGAGCTCAAAGACTCAGAAATAGCAAACTAACACTCTGCTTCAAATCCAATCATTTGAAGAAAAGGAAAAGAGAGAACAAAGAAAACAGGCAACTAAGGAGGGAAAAGAATAGAAGAAAGTGAGAACTGACAAAAAGCAAAACTAATTTTAATAGTGTTAAGGTTTCTGGATTTCAAGATTATTAAAGCACTGGGCAAAGGGAAACGTGGTTCCTATACTGACTCTACTACTTCTGGCTATATATAAGACATCTCTTTTCCATCAAGGTTTGGTGGGTCTTAAAGGGGTTAAAAAAAACCTTTAATTTTTTTTATTCGTGTGTGTGTGTGTGTGTGTGTGTGTGTGTGTGTGTGTGGTCTTTGGGTCCAGAGTCCCGTATAATAAGACTATTTGTATTCATACTGGCAGAGTAAACACTACATGTTCATGCCCAGGCAGCTCTGTGCTTGTAATTTCAGCAAGAACAGAGCTCTGTCCCTCTGGGACTTCACTATTCCCCCAGTCTCCATTCACTCAAACACAGAATGAGAGCGGAGAGAAAGCAGGAGAGAAAGATCATGGCAAGAGGTTTCACACAGCACTGCAGCTAGCTTCCACATGGCCAAAAATCTCATTTTGTGTTTTAATTACATTAGTTAAAACCGTTTTCTCTCAGCTCCATGTTCACAGGGGGGCCTTCTGTTCCTGAAGACTACACTGTTCAATGAATCAGAATTTAAGTCTAGCACAATGAAGCTTTTCTCTGCTGTTGAGGGGCTCACTAAGTACATGCTACACACAGTGGCACAAACCTCTGCCTCAACTTTGTGTGCTAATGAGTGCATACCTACCCTTGTCAAAATTCTATGCATCCTTCCTCACTAGCCTCTTGCCTTTGCTACTTGTCAAGGTGTTAGATTAGAAGAACTCCTCCAAGTCTGATACTTTCCATCTGGTCCATGACTGCATCCATCTTAATACCAAATCATCCACTTCTGGTATCCACTGGTGTACTTACAGCCATACGCCTTGTACACAGAGTAACATTTTCTTTTTAATAAGATACTGCATAAAATTGAAAGATTGTTCCTTCTAAGGCAGGAGATTTATCTAGGATTATATCTAAGGTTGAAATAAAAACATATCTCTTTTTAGGTTTATTACTGTTAATCATTGTTGTTCTAACTGTACATTAGAAGCATAGTTAAAATAAGGAAGAATATCAATGCATGGAGGTGGATATAGGATATTAGGGAAGAAAATAACTTTATATCATTATCAGTAGTGCACTATAGGAGAAAGGACTCTAAGGCTAGAAAACGCATTCTTGCATCTGAAATGGGCTCTCTGTTCTTTCTTTCACATTCAAAGCCCTGGTTCTGAAGGAGTCCCTTTAGGAAGAACATCGTTACCATGCTCACAATAGCATCAGATCAAGTCACTTGAGCATAAGAAACATACCAAAATATGCATGCTAGTATGCAAATTGACATCCAAGTAAAGAAAACATCAACCAAAATACTTTAAATGCTCTTATTACAGAAAAATCTCAAAATTTCAAGCATATACAAAAAGAGAGAAAAGTATCCTATGTATCCATCACCCAACTTCAATCAACAACTCATGGCCAACCTTGTTTCATCCATGCTCCCACACTCACCCCCCATTATTTTGTAGTAAATTCTATATATCGGATCATTTCATCTGTAACTATTTCATTATATATACTTAATAGAAAAGAATACTCTTTTTTAAAAAGCAAAACTATAATATTATTTTAAACAAAGCAGTATCATAACCACACAAAAAAAGTTAAACAATAATTCTGTGATAACCAGTTAATGTTCTCTCTCTAAAGAATTCTACCAATAAGACTACCATGCTGCCTACTACTTGGATCTAAATTAACACTTTAATGAGCATCCCATGAAAGGCTGGTACCAATGGGCACAGAGCTAATAAGCGGGCAAGGGGACTCGACTACTTGCCTCATTTCCTCCTGGAAGCCTGTTCATGTGCACCAGTTGACCTTGATCATCCAACACGAGTTCGGTGTACGTCAGCATGTCAGAAGGCAGAGGGGGTGAAGGAAGGAATGCTTGAGTGGACATAAACTCCCAGAGTTTGATCAAGGACTAGTGGAGAAGAGAAGTTTGACTAATCAATGACAATTAGCATTTCAACGTGGATAACAATGTTAAGATTTGGTCAAGCTGGTTTTGCTCTTTCTTTCCCAAGTATTCTGCTGAGTATCTCTACACATCAGAGCAAATTCTACAGCTCTCATTCTCAGTTAAAATAGATTTGTTATTTTTCACATAATGTTATTTTGCATGCCAAAGATCAGGCCTTTTTCCAACAAAATCAAACTACTGAGTGATTCTGAATCACTAGAGCATTAACAAATACACCAGACCTAACAATATCCCTGGAAAATTACGATAAGAAACTAAGTAGCATCAATCTCCCTTAAAAAAAAAGGAAGAAAAGTCCTAGAGAAATAGGACTTTTGTCAATAGAAGAATAACCAGGAAAATGACATAACACTCAGCTAATACAAAGAAATCTCGAGAAGGCAAGAACAAATTCCTACTAGAAGTTCAGGAGAGGCATCCTTTTTCTAATATCTTTTACAAGCTACAAGCCCATAAGCAGGAATTAGCTCACTAGAGGTGTATGGCTATTTGTAAGTGTGCACATCAATTCTGCTCAAATTTGAGAAAAACAGATAAATACACCTATCCATTTAGAAACCATCATGATTTCCATTTCCAACTTTCTACTATCAAAACAAATGCCTCATGAAGTGGGAACTACTTCAGTTGTTTCTTTGCTTGCCTCAAAGCACCACTTAAAGTCAATGTAACTTATTCACACCTAGATGTCCTAATCACTATATTTATGTCTATAGACATTCTATAGGAAGTATTGTATAGAATGGGATTTTTATTTGTAGCACTGGCACTGAGAAACAGAACCGACACTCAGCTTTTAGGCTAACAATGCCAATGATCGTAAATGAAGGTAACTGTGTTTCAAGAGAGAGAACTTACAAATGAATGGATAGATAAGGAAATCTCTTATATTTGTGAATAACACAGGAATTACAGATAGACTATTTACCAAGGTCACATATATTACCTTAGTAAAAGTCAAATGTAATACTGGTGGCATTAACTAGATTTGTAAAAATTCTATATTCACAGGTTTTTTTAAGGATAAATTCACTATTCTTTTGATACCTTATTTTTTACCTGCAGCATTTTCTGCTGGAGATATACTTTTCTTGCCTTCTATTGATGGAAGAAAAATCTGCAGCATAGAGATGATTCACCATACAGATCAAAGGAATTTATTTTCATATAGAGGATAAGATTCATAATATCATATTTTCTCATGCTAGTTTCTATTCAGCTATAATAAATCTCCCCAAAAGAACTGATACTTTAAACTGTGTATCATGAACTCTATACCCATTTGTATATGCTATTGATTCTCATCATATTAACCTAGGCTATGAGCTAGAGAGACTTGGGTTATCTTGGAAAACAGGAAAATGAGAACTAGAGTTTTAAACCTCTTTAATATCCATAATTTGCATATAGGCTTAGGAAATGTATACCTGAACATAACTCCTCACACAGGTCACTGTAAGCTACCATCACAGGTGTGTGGTCTCAGGTCTCAGTTTACTCTCACCTACTCAGCAGAGGCTTGTCTCCCCACTATTCCTCCTGTGAGTTCATGTAGAACCATTCAACATCTAAGTTGGCAGTCACCAAATCCCAAATGAAATAGAACTGAGAATAGGGTCAAGACAATTCCTGCCCTTTGGGAATGCATCATTCCAGTCTGAGGTGCACCTGAGGGAGAGTCAAACAAAACCCTGCCTCTTTGGAATATGCCAGAGCCCCCCAGTTAGCCACCATTACCTGTCGAAACATCTCTGGAATATCATATATGTATGTTGTCCCTAAGGATTGTGCCTGGAACCTCTTTGATTGAAGCAGGTCTTTGGTCACATAGGGAGTGTTGATTAACATTCCATGTAATGGTCCCTGTTTGTCTCCATATGCTTGAAACATGATCTGCAGGAAAAAGAGGATGGCATGGGGAGTTGAGACAGAGAAAAAAAATCAGAAAGCTGCTTAGAGGAGCTTTTTGTACAAATGTTATTTCTTGAAACACATTTTTGATTGTTCGAGTAGCTAAGATGTGCTTCTTAATATTGGGTGCTGGTACATGGTGCTTTCACTTCTCTACAAATTAACCAACTGCAAAAAATGGTATGTGGCCAACTATGCACCATAGGCTGATTTCACTTTTGGATTTGTTGAAATCAACAAGAAAGCACAGTGTTAATTTCACATTTCAAAGACAGACTGACAATGCCTGCCTTCTAAAGTGACTTGAATCCCACATATTTAGCAATGAAGTATGTTACCGTAACTAACCAGTCTGAGCAGTGCTACTAGTATTCAAGTTGAGAAACAGCTATGCATTAAAGAGAATTCTGTGCTCTCTCCAATAATGGAAGGCTAGCCCAGGCTCTAGCATATCATCTTTGCTTTAGTCTATTTGATTAGAAGGTGCTTCATAAGTATTAATAGCCACAGAAAGGCTTCCAAGATTTCTGCTACAAATGGATTTTATCCATTCATCTAGCTAGTTAATTATTGTTAGCTTAAAAGACATAGCCTATAGTAAAAAATATATTTTATTAAATTATATATATCTCTACATAATATATACATACATATGTATTTCCCCAGTACACTGTATCTACAAGTAGTGAATAGCTCTCACAATACTTACATTGTCACATAATGAAATCACCACACCAGCTTTTAATCATTTTAA
This sequence comes from Carollia perspicillata, assembly GCA_004027735.1. NCBI lineage: Eukaryota > Metazoa > Chordata > Mammalia > Chiroptera > Phyllostomidae > Carollia > Carollia perspicillata. The sequence continues at coordinate 41,014 of PVKM010003784.1, forward strand.
CTCAAATATTTCTAGGAGAGTACTTCATACTCCATATATTTAGTTTTATTTGCTTATCAATATTTATAAGGAATGACATTATTTCTATTCAATTAATATTTATTGAGTGCCTGGAGGTTGAATGACACTAAACTAGGCACTGCATGCATGAATACATAAAATGCAGATTCCCAATGCAGCAAACAGAAATGGAGACTGGGATGTACGAGTATATGTATCTGCCCACATATCTATTCAGGCCTAATATATATAAGCCTAAGTCTACCATTAACAATTAGATTTGTGAGCCTGCTGTACAGCCATAAGAGAACTAAATGTTTCATTAGACCCTGGGTACAGTTCAGCTAAGGGAACCCTGAGCCCCTTCCTTAGACCAGAGGAACAAGTGTGTTCTGCTGACTTGTCAGTCGGGTCCTATTCTGGGCAGAGCTGGTCTTAGGCTGCTTAAAGCCCCACAGGATGGAGTTCTCAGGCTTCCTGCATATGACCAATGGTGCAAGTCACCAAGTGGGAGGCAGAACTAGCAGGGTCTTATGAATGTGAGAAATAGAAATACGAATGTTTTCAGAGATTCAAAGTGTTAGTATGAAAGAACTGGACTTAAGGAGTCCAGTGGGGGGATATGAAGATGTTTTCTACCGTGATTGTGATGGTAGTACACAGGTGTATACTATTTCAGAATGAACTGAACACGTAAAATGAGTGCATTTTATATGTAAACTGCATCTCAATAAAGGTGATTTTAAAATGTATATTTCTCCCTTACACTACACATTGGAAATCAATTGACCTATGCAATGGATTACCCAGATCTCTTCTCCCCACTATAACTGCCTGAAATGAGTGTTCATTACAGCTAACACCACAAAGATTATACAAGGAAAATGAAATAATGAAATTCAAGCCAGTCAACCTTGCTCCTTATTGGCAAAAAAATAAACAATGTGCCAAAGCAAGAGGTTGACAGTAATGGATAGTACTGGACATCCCCGAATGATCAGCTATCGCTGTTAATTCCACTTTCTACTATAATGAATATCACAATTAAAAATTGGTAAAGTATGTTTTATAAATTCATGAAAGTATGTATACATTTAATATATCACACATCTTTCAACAGAGGCCATCAAAACAGTTTCTCTTAGAAAGCTATCTCTAACCCCATATACTGTTTCCTTAGAATTCCGTAGTTATTTTAAGATGGCAGAATCATAATTATGTTAGAGGGACTATTTGTCTTCTTCCACTGTGATATAAATTTCTTGAGAATAGAGATCACTTTTTAAAAAAGATTTTATTTATTTATTTACTTTCTTTAGAGAGGGGAAGGGAGGAAGAAAGAGAGAGAAGGAAACATCAATGTGTGGTTGCCTCTCATGTGGCCCCCACTGGGGACCTGGCCTGCAACCCAGGCATGTGCCCTGACTGGGAATCAAACCTGTGACCCTTTGGTTCACAGGCTGCACTCAATCCACTGAGCTACACCAGCCAGGAATAGAGATCACTTTTTATCTTTGTAACCATACTACCTGACACACTAGAGATGGTTAAAAAAATGTTAAATTAATGAACTAATGAATGAATGATACACATGGTTCTATACTATTTTAAATTTATATAATGACTCATTGGAGCAAAGAAACAAAAAACAAATAAGCATCAGGTAGGCATCAGGAGTGCCAGAACTGAGTTGGAGGCTGTTCTTCTTTTGCATTCCCTCCTCTGGTTGTGGGCTCTTCAGTTCACATGGGGCAGTGGCTGTTGAACTCTCAACAGAAGTGCCTTATGGAGACCTCTTCCTTCAGGGATCCTAAATATGGCTGACCCTTGGTAAAAGGGGTTGTCTTGAAGGCTACAGGTAGCTCATTCATTCATTCAGAAACTTACTGAGTGTTTATTTTGTGCCAGGCATAGTACTAAACCCTGACTGAAGGCTTCTGCGCCTTTCATGCCCCTGTGCCACCACTAGCCAGCATGAGGGAAATCTAAGAGCTTTCTGATAAAAGAAAGGGGGAAAAGTAGTTACGAGGAACAAACTTATTTATTATAAACACTGAAATCTCAAGTGGCCATCTTATTTTTCACAAGAATAGACTTGCCTTGAAGCCATTGTATAAGTTAATTAAAAACATCCCTACCCATGGAAAGCTTTGACTGAAAATGTCTTTAAGGTTGCCCTGAAAAACATCAAATGCAGCAAAACTTATTTAATACTCTTTCTCTTGCTAACCCCTCACACTCTTGTGCACTTCTCTCTGTCTGCTTTAACCGTTCACTCTCACAACATAGATCTCTGGTCATCTAACTGGGACTCAAAGCACAACATGAAAGGTCACTCTGACAGCTGTCCAAACTCAGGTTTTTAAAATTCATCTTCAAAGTACTGATAAAAATGTCTTTTGTTACCTCTGTTCCCAGATGTAAAAGGACACAGATAAAAACAAGAGACATAATCTCTTTCTGGCACCCAGTGCATAGAACAGACTGAAACCTTTGTGTACACATACATAGTGGAGCAAGTTCATCCTTTAACCTGAAGAAATGCGGGTTCCAAGTTCCGTCCAAAGACTTGAAATAACACCTCAGTTCTAAGAAAGACATCGAAAGTGGCAAACCAACCCAAATCCAGTTTCACAGCAAATGATCCAAATATTTAGAAACTAAGGTGGTAAAACAGATTAAATGGGAATTCTGTTTAGTAGATTGGCTCCGTAATCAATCTACTAAAAAAGTCATTTTCCATTTTCACATTCTTGATTTTTCTACCTGAAAAATGGGTTCAAGTTTGCCTCTTTGTTTTTGTATAGACATATAACATTCTGAACTCTTTGAAGGAAAGGTAATGTATATAAATGGAATAACAATGGGTAAATATGTTAAAAATCACTGCTTGATATTGCTCAAACTATTACGTTGAAATTTTCCTTCTTTAGGATAGAAGTTGGTGACATATTTTAACAATTCTCCTTTCCTTACTTGCCAATGAGTGGTCTAACTAGGCTGAAAACAGGAAGACTCACAAATCAGATCAGAAAAGACAAGACTGCTCAAGTAGCTAAAGCACCTTCTAAGAAAGAACCCTAACTTACACAATTACCTCTGGAATCAGGTTCACTTGGCATCTGTTAGGGCTCACCAATATATGACCAAAGGTTGAAGGTTTTGTAACACCCATGATTAGCAATATACACACATCTTACAAGGCGATGGAAGTTTTTCAAATTCATGCAATCATTTAAGTGGACACAGGACAACCTCACTAGGTAAACCAATGGGATTAAGGAGTGTGGGTGCTCTATAACAAGTGCAAGTGCCTTGCTTGATCTGTAGGACCAACTAAAAACTTTGAGGAGACCTTGAAGTTTGACTTCTGTTTGACTACTGTACCTGTGCTGTCCTGGAGTCGGTCACTTCTTTGTACAGGCTGATGTCCAAGTAATAGCCAGACTCGTTTGTCAGGAAGAGGCGAATGGGAATTGCTTTTCCGGTTGGTGTCAGGCGAATGTTGATTTTCAGCTCTGCCTGGAGGACGCGTAATTTCCACAGACGACTTCCATAGCGCATTACCATGCTCCGCACAGATTCCTCAATCTGACACACACACATCACCAAACACAAAACTTAAATACCTTGTAACTAGGACCTGTTTCTTGTCTGCCCATCTTCAGGAAAGGAGGAATGGAAAAAGATGCTGTTTTCTTGAGATGCGTACTACCTATATTTCTTACAGAAAGTCATATCATTTCTCCCCACCCCTACTCTTGCTTAGAACAAGTCAGGGACCATTTCATGCTGGCCTGTCATATGAGTGGTTTTCTATGGCTCACAACACCCAAATGCGTGCAACTCCTTTCCCCTTTTCCAATTATACTCATATTCTATATCAAAGATCTGCAGTATCTAAAATTGAAAGCCATGGGATTTAAGAGAAAGCCCCAAATAAGAATAAAATCTCCAGTTAAACAGCTATTAAGTAGCATTTATATGCATGGTAACTCTGTTTCATTGCACTTACAGGACCTTAAATCAACATAGCAATTACCACCATGAGCTTTTTTCCATACATTTTTATTAAACTTTATAATATATCTCTCTTGGTAAATTGCACAAATTAAAGATAGGCAATTTGTAGGTGGTGCTAGAATGTTCTCTCTCTAAACAGAGCTTTGAAGCTTGATCATTGTCAAGTCCAACTGGAATTTAAGTATACAAAGCAGATGCTTTCTAGTTTCTCTAAGCTTTATACCAAGGCAGCTTAGTGATTCTAGTTTTCAGGTGAGTTATTTTAACCAAATAACTTTAGATGTGATTTCTCCTTTCTGACACACTAAAGCAAAAACATTTTTTCCAACATGGCTGCAGGAAGCTAGAACATACTACGCAAAATTAATGTTTCTTAAGTGAAGTATCTTTCTAAAATGCTTTCTCAACTTAGAAAATCTCAAAAATATATCTCATACCTATCCTTCTCTTATGGTTTTCCAGAAGTATGTGCCACCCTTGCGATTTATTTCTATACCACAGAATTTTAGGTTAAAATGGGTTTCAAGGAGTTAACACCTCTATTTCCACACTTGCTTGTTAACCAAGAGATATCTACCCATTCTTTTCTCAAGGGCACCAAAGTCAACAATCTCTCCATATAGGAAATTGACAACTATCTATGATTAGAAAGGCAGAGCCACCATGTTTAGAGAAGAACAGATAGGCTGACACAAAAACTCAATGAGAAATGGTAGGCTAACTTTAGAATATATATACACACACACAACAGGGTCTGCCACAAATAATGCCCCTTTTTTATTACAAAATCATAAGTGTGTAATTCTGTAACATAAAATATCACACACTCAAGCACACCTTATGACATTTTAGGTGAAATGTTTTAATTAAAACTATAAATTATTACACCCATATTATTACCCTGCCAATCACACTCAAGCAGGAGTTACTTAGGCTGGACCCTGTGTGTGCGTGTGTGTGTGTGTGTGTGTATATAGTTATATAATTATATAGTGTCCAGGCCATGCTTTAAGTCTTTCAGCTTCAGCAGTCTCAGAATGCTTAAGAGAACCTTTGCTTAAACTACATGATGAGACTTGATACTCAATGAGTTGTCTTGTCCTCACCTTCCCTGACATACTAAAGCAACTGATCAGTATCTTGGAGTCTTGAAGAAAAAAAGTAGAAAAAGATGACTCAGGTCTTAGATCCTAAGTTCAAAAAGCAAAAGTCTATGCCTACAACTGATCTTGAGAAAAGGATATATACCAGTTCTCCTACCCAGATTCTACAATACAATAGAAGGAGGTTAGGGGGATCAGAAACAGACAGAAGCCTTTCTTTATTACACATGGAATAAAAGGTCAAGTATAGAATCACTTTCTTTTCCTTCCTTAAATTATACAGAATACATTTTAGAACAGAGCTTCAGGGAAGAAAACATACATAATACATGTGAAATTCCTTTCAGCAAAATTCCTTCCCTATGGAGAAACAGGTTAGACATTTCAGGAAGGTACATTATGTCCCTAAGGTCATCAGGTAAGTAACATTTAGTACAAAGAGGCAGTAATTTTGCCAAAATGTCCAATAATAGCAAAGTTAATTATTCTAGATGAGAAATCCCAGGTAATTATGTAAGATAGGACTGCTATTACAGCAAGTGTCATTATACAGGTACCAATAAAGAAAGAGGTTTTATTTTTTGTAATGCTTATAAACGACCAGCAAGATAAATACCACCTTCATTCAGTTTTGAGGTCTGCTTTTAATGGCGATAGCAAATTTCTGACACCATCCCAGAAACCCAGTCTTATGGAGCATTCAGTATACTTTAAAGATCACGGGCTCAACCAGTTGACCAAAAGTACCTGTGCCCAGGTTCAAGTGTGAATAAATATGAATGAATCTCCCTGCTTGTGTCTGCTAGTCCTGGCAAAGAAGCAAAGGAGAAATGTACCTTTGATGGGTCCATGATGACTGTAGGCACAAAGTTGAGGAAGATGTGGTTGCAGTCAGTACGGACATTTGTATTGTTAAAAGCGACTTCCAACTCATCCATGGCTTCCAGGAGCAGCCTTTCCCCTTCATTTTGCAGATATTCAAAAGAGGCTTCCTATGCAGGAAGAAATCACATTCAACATTAATGTGTTTTAAAAGAGGCAATAAAGAAGTGACTACTATAATTACGTACACAGTGCTATGTCATGAATCATAAGACACCTGCTACAAATGTCCTCTGCCTTTCTCCCTAATCAGCCCAATAACCACAGGCAGCAGGGGCCGGCAGGGTCAGATTAAGAATTCCTGTAGCCCTTCTTCCTGAGTCTTAATGTATCATTTCTTTCCAATAGGTGGAGATGTTGGACATCCTCAGAGCTGGAACCCCAAAAGGGTTACATCTCAATATGCCAAACAGAGCAGTCTGGAAAGGAAATCGGTTTAGAAAGGGAAAGTTGAAGAAAGGTTATGGCTATGGGATGCAGTAATAACTAACACACCAGGAAGCACCTTGCTATGGACAGAAACCACCCCACTTCTAGACAGGTTTAATGGGGTCACTTCTAACTTTTCTCTTTATCCTCTATCATCACCTAATGCCCCCTGTGGTTTTTCTGTTGGCATGCTTTCCTTTTCTCAGGTGTGTGTTATCATGCTTCCATTACCAAGAAAATTTAAATGAAAAAACAAAAAGCTCTTTATTACGCGGAATATTTACTTCTGTGAGAGAAATGACTCTCAGACTTCTGCTGGTTCTTAGAGAGTGAGATGAAAAAGAGCAAGAGCTTTGATTCAAAAAATGAAAACCTAATTTTGAACCATGACTGTTCCTCTGTCCCTTCCCTCAGAGATAACTTCCCATTGAAGTGCAGCACCCACCTTAGTGACCAGATCAGAATGTCTGATGATCGCACGGACAAAGAACCTATAGTCTGTCACTTCTGTGCCCACTTCCACTTTGGCTGCCCCAAGATACAGGTGCATCTTGTGATTAGCACATGGAATGGCAGTGAGGTCAAAATTTCTCATCCGGTTCAGCTCTAACTGGAAGGCAAGGGCAGGCTCCAAGTGACGATAGATACGATCCTCCTCAAACTGAGCACGAGAATTGGAGAAAAAAACAGTCCATAAGAGATGGTTACAAAATTCTACTACGAATGTGTATGTAAAAGAGATGCTTAAAAATAAAAACATAAGCTATGATGTGCTAATGAACCACAGAAATGAGCTACACACAAGGATAATGTTGTAACTTACATAAGATTAGGCACTAAAGAATCTATTTACTTCTGAAGCTTTCATCATTTATGCTTTCACAAGTGGTGATGCTCTCCATTAAAAACAAACAAAAAACATCAATTCCCTCAGAACTCCCGTAGCATTTAATATCTTTATAATTCATTTTTTTACAATTAACTACAAACTGTTTCACATTAACAACCACTTCACATACCAAAGTACCAATGTTTCAGATTTACCCAACTAGTCTAAAATGCTTATCACTTCTGGCACAGTACAAAGGACATGGTAAATACACAAAAAATAGACATCAGATAATTTTTTAAAATAGAGATATTTGGCTTTGGAACATACTATATCCATTGATATGTAATTATATGTATCTTTTTAAAGAGTTGTATTTACATGTACTGTACATTTTGCTGAAACTAAATTGTTTTTCTAGAGTACATGTCAGTTGAGTGAATGGAGAGAGTCAAAAATATAAGCTGGTAACAGGAACTGACATGGTCCGAAGTTCTATGTTTTAAAATTGAAAAACTAATGCACATAAACAAGGCCTGAATATAAAGAAATTGTAGGTGATGAGAATGATCCTACCAAGTAAAACAGTCCTTTAATAACAACATCATTGGGATCACCCTAAAACATAAGGATGATTTTGAAAACTACTACTTTCTTTGGGTAGGTCAGGACACTTGGTTGTTTCCTAAACCAAACTCTGTCAGAAAAGAGTCTTCTTTCTTTCTGAGACACATGTAAAGCAAAGAGAAGCAAAATTCAATTAGAGAAAAAAATGGTAAGAAGAGTATATGGCAAAGATAAGCCACTCTTGGGCATGTAAGGAGGGGAAAAAAAGGAAAGAATCAGTTCTTACCTTATCCCTTGCTCGGAACGTGAAAAATTTAGGGAATTCTCTCTGTGTTAAAAGAAGGGGAAAATGTATCAGTCCTTCATAGATATGGCTCTTTGGGGGATCAACACGTAGTACAGAAGCACTCAAGCATCTAGAAGACCGTTTCCTAGAAAATACGCTCCTCACTGAAGCTTAGCCCGGGGAACACAGATGATCCTCTGGGTAACTACCACTTTGATCTCACTTCCAAATTTGAGAATCGCTACACTAACTTAATGCCAATAGCTACCCTCTCCTAGGGAAAAAAAAAAATTAGTATTTTTTCATCTCCCAGGCAAAAAAAAAGTTTTCCTGGGTGTTGCTCTTGGTACAATCTGGTAAATAAAACCAATATGCCCTTAAGCTTCAGCACTGCAATAGTTACTGGACTGATTTCCCAAGTTTCCCCTTAAGAAACTCTTAAAATGTAAACTAGCCAGAAAGCATAGAATCCCAATTCATGTATTTTTCTTCCTTCACTCGCGAGTCAATAATTTCAAGGGTTTAAACAATAATGTCTCAAGACAAAGGAAAGTACAAGACGGTACTTTGGTCACTACCACTATATGTAGAATAAAGAATGGGGTGGAACTAGCAAACTTGGAATCATTTGATCTTACTGCTCTTTTTCAGGGGCATTACGAAAGAAAGCAACCAATTTACTAGAACCTTATTAATTAACAAAGATGAATTCAATTAGCAGAGTCCATTAGTTTCTGAAATTTAACTTATTAACACCAAATACCCCTGTTTCTCGGATGGGAAGCTCTACTGGCAATGTTGGAATCAAGTCATTACTATTTGCCTCTATAGGAGGTTTCATTAGGCATCTTCATTATGAGTGCAATATAATCAAACACTTATTGGTACAAGGCAGAGAGATTAGGACTAGCTGCATAAATGTTCCTCAATGAGCTTTAGGAACCATGACAGAAACATGAACTGAAATGAAAGCCTTCTGGGTGGCAGGCACTCTCATGAGTTGTCCCCTCAAATGCTCTCAACAACTTCTCAAGGCAGGTACCCATTTTACAACTAAGGAAGCCATGACAAAGTGATATGCCCAGGATTGGAATATGAACTTGGGTCTCTACATGCCCTTTCATCTCTACCACTCTACCTCAAGCGTAGGGCATTGTCATTCTATTCTTGTTACAATCCAGATTCCTTACAGGACTTCTCTTTGATGAGACAACAAACAGAAATTAAGAATTTTTAAAAACTAAAAAAAAAAGAGCAAAACTCATGCTGAAAACTTGTGGTTCTTGACTTTACTTGAAAACTTCTTGAATATTTTCCATGGGTATTACACCTCACTCTCACCTTAACTCATACAGTTAATAAATCTTCTTACAATTTCCTTGCACTTTAACTATACAATGGCATTTAACAGGCTTCTTGGAGATTGTTTACCAGCCCAGGAAACCCCTTATCTAGGCTTGGGTCCTTAACAGCCCTTTGAAAGTGGACTTTACACAGCACTGATCTTTTATTGATGATGTTTTCATTCTAAATAATTCTCTAATTCCCCCAAATGACAGAAAAGAAGATTGGGATGACTTCAAGGTTACACAGGAAGATGTTCAGCTGCAGTGTCAGTAGGTTTCATGCTCGGGGCTTTATAGTCTTATTTTGTTTTATTCTTGAAAAGGTATGGCTTTCTGAGCATTAACTAAGGTAATACGAGTCAAAAATGAAAAGGTAACAAAATTCTCTCATAAAATTTTCTGAAAGTCAAGGAAAGTGATAACAATCTTTTAAGCACACACACCTCCATTCCGCCTTAACAATTAATTAATTAAAAAACTCATTTAGTACATCATTTCTTCAACTGTGTACAAGTGCAGAACCAATATCATTTTCCTTCAAAAACTTAACAATAGTAACCAAAACACCACTTCTTTACTACTTAAATCACTAAGAAAATTTGTAGTAACTGAAAGGCATGGAAAACAAACAATTTAAATAGAAATGTCTTTACTATAAACGATGAAAGAGATTGACTAATTCTTGTTAGAGGTGGGAAAAGACCACCAGTCAGGAAAACAACTTTCATTAAAGTTAGCTAAAAGAAGGTGTTACGAGATGTTATCAGCAAACTTTTTTTAACTTTTGAGTAAATTTTTAGCTCTACAGTAAAGTCCCTAATTAAAGCAGGAAGCATTAAGAACAGGAGATGGTAAGAACTTCTGTGAAATGGAAAGCAGGATTAATGAACAATTCTTCAAGTCTGAGGACTGACAGAAAGTCATTTCTTTTGGCACTCAGAACAAATCACAGAAACACATAAAAGAAGAAATTCCAAAGTCTGATCCTGTAGTTTTAGCAAATTCCTTCATCTTACCTCATCCTCATATCCACAAACAGCATTTTTTCCACAAACAGCATTTGTGCTTATTCTATCACTCATGTAATTGCTTTCCAGGCTTTCTACTAGTGTTATGGGCAAATATCATAATTGAATGTACACAAAGAAAAACCCTCTTAGTGTTCTGGTACCAAAAAACAAAAGAATACAACATTTCTCAGGAAGAAATTATACTCCTGCTGTGTTCTAATCAGCCAACCATCATCAAGACAATCAAAATAATTTGCCTAAATTAGCCAATCAAGACACCCTGCAAATCAGAGAATGTGAAAACCTGCAACAGAAAACATCGTAACTGATTATGATACTAATAATCGTGTTAAAAACCTAATGAGATGAAGAAATTGAAAGCTTGCTGGTGCAATTCTCTTTTACCTCAACATGCTGAGAACTAATTATATAGACTGTAATTAAAACAAAAACCCAACCTTCTGAAAAACTAATAGTTGATCCACTAGCAAACAAAACTACCAATTTTTTCAGCTTTATTGAGAAATAATTGACATATTGAAAAAATTTTTAAAGAAATGAACTACTAACCATAATTAGTGGTTTCATTAGTGGGCTCTTTCTTCCAAAGCATTTAATTTTAAAGTGGGAGTCATTCACATAAAATCAGTAAAAGTAGAAGTATCCCTAGATGATTTATAGCAGAATTTTAAAAGTCTGATGAAATCATACAAACGAAAATCAAAAGGAAACTTAACAGGTGCAAAACTGATTTAGAATCTCACCATAGTTTTTGGACAAAAGCACTAATGCTTTTGTTTAGGTGGCAAAGGATAAGACAAAATCCTGAAAATATACATTTTAGTATCCTTAAAAAAATGTGGCTGAAAAAATATGGAAAGCTTCAAAAAGTATAATACTTATATTTCGGTTAAATAGCACCTTCTGCTGCACCTTTTGTGACCTCAAATGTGAGTAAAACTATCAGAGAATTAATACTACATGAAAGCAGAGAACTGCAGCTTATATACCTGCAGAAACTCAAAGAGCCTGTTCTTTTGCTTTCAAGGCTTCATTTTTTTTTTTTAATATGAAGAAGATATTTACAGCAATAGGCTCAGTTTTCCTCAATTTTTTTGTTTATATATCAATGTCAAGCAGTTATTCAATTCTCATTATAGGTATTTGATTTAATGAGGTGGTTATGGAAACAGACCCAACACTAAGCATCCTTGATGCTGGTAAATATTGCTGACTCAGAACAGGCTCCATATAGAGTCGAGACTAAAGTAGCAGCAGACCCTCCAAGGGGACTGTGGATATTAAACAATGAAGTTTTGGACATGCTTGTTTATAGCTTTCACTGGCATCTGAATAAACACCTTACAATACACACTCTCCAGGAACCTCTACTCTGGCCCTCTTTTGCCTCGTCTGGTTCTGAAGCAGTCTGAGATGACTTTGTAACAGCACAGCTGCTCCATTCCATACCAGCCAATGTTCTTGAACCAGGCTTGGTAACCTTCCTCCTCTCCTTCCCCTCATGTATGCATTCTCTCTCCTATTTGATAATATACGGGTGACACAGTGTAGAACAGAGACTGTGTACATCACAGTGGATTACCAAGCAGCCAGAGAGATCAAGGGATTCATCTCTAACACTCATGGAAAGCTTCCTCTTTTTCACACTACACTAACTATGGGGCGAGCACACATCAGATGACATGACAGAGGCTGTGTATCCTTCATGAATGGAAAGCTACCACACCAGTGGGACTGAGAGCAGTACCACGACAGTGAGCCTGCATTCGTACAGCTCCTGCCAAGGTATCCTGGCTATTGTAGATCCTAGATGGAATTCAGTAATAGTTGCCTTTGCCCCCTGTATAACCACTAATCATTTCTAAGGGGTCTAATATAAAAATAACCCAACTCCTCTGCCACTCAATTCTGCAGAGAAAATCCAGTCTATACCCTAACTTTAATTTCTTTAAGTACTAAAGCAACCTTTCCTACACTCATGACAAATCGCATCACTTGATAGTACAACTGATTTCCCACTTGATGTCACTATAAATAGGAACTGGACTGTGACTCCCAGGAAGACCCACTGCTGGGCTCATTCCCTAGCAGATTTTGCCTGTACATGTCCCTAATCAACCTAAATCTAGAAATATTGGGATAAGGAGAAAAAAGTGTTTTAAAGCTGTAGACATACTCTGGACATAACACGGATTCAGAGATAAGATGAGGTTTTTTATAAAACACATACAAAAAAATGCCCATGAGAGCCTGGCTGGCGTAGCTCAGTGGATTGAGTGCAGGTCTGCAAACCAAAGGGCTGCTGGTTCAATTCCCAGTCTAGGACACTTGCCTGGGCTGCAGGCCAGGTCCCCAGTAGGGGCACATAAGAGGCAACCACACACTGATGTTTCTCTCCTTCTCTTTCTCCTTCCTTCCCCATCCCTCTAAAAGATAAATAAATAAAATCTTTAAAAATACAAAAGATGCCCATAAGAACTAATTGCTTTGGCTTTTTAAAAATGTTTCTAGAGTTTTAGTTTATCAGGTAATGTTTATTTTAGGAAACCAGTTCATACACTATAGACATAAAGACTCTATCTGAACTATTAGGAAAAAGAAAAACAATTTTATAAATTCAGTATTATTCCCCAAAGAAATATAGGATCTCAAAGTCAGGGAGAAGAGAAAACTCACATTAATGCTTAAGAATCTAGCCCAGACTTCCGGCCAAGATGGAGGCGTAGGTGGAAACACTGTACCTCCTCTCACAACCAAGATTAAGGACAACAAATATTTATAAACAATAACACAACCAGAACACAGAAAATTGAACTACAGAAGTCCGACAACCATTCAACCAGACCGGTAAGAGGGGCGGAGTTGGCAGCCGGCGGAGAGGGAAAGCAGCAGGAAAACGTGGTGGCTGCCAGGCTCGGGAGCACCGGGCGGCGTAGGTAGCGTGGAGTTTGCAGACCCCAGACTCGGGGAGGAGACGAGCAGGGCACGCAAGGCACGCAGGGCAGTTGGCCAACTGTGGACACACGTTCGAGTGCAGATAAACTAGGCAAGAGCAGGCAGTGAGACAGACCGCACAGCCCAGGGCCCCAGCAATGGGCAATAAAGCCTAAAAACACTGATTAAAAAGGTGCCGGGAGAGGCTCCCAGCCTCACAGGAAAGGTCGCCGGGGAGACCCACAAGGTCCCGGAGTGTGCATAAGCCTTCCCACCTGGGAACCAGCGCCAGCGGGGCCCAGTTTGCTTGTGGGAGGCAGCAGAGGAGACGCAAATTTGAGAGAGCTGGAACAGGCGCCATTGTTCCCTCTCTGACCCCACCCCCACAGAGAACGTCACAACTTGGCGACTAGGCTGCCCCGCCCTGGTGAACACCTACGGCTCCGCCCCTCATACACAACAGGTGCCACCTGGCCAAAAATGACTCAAACAGAAGAAAAGCTCAGAGTCCCAGAGCCAATACTTTTAAGCAAGCAAGAGATAGTCGACCTATCAGATGCACAGTTCAAAGCACTGTTAATCAGGATGCTCACAGAATTGGTGAATTTTGGTCACAAATTAGATGAAAAAATGAAGGCATTCATAAGTGAAATGATGGAAAATGCACAGGGAACCAGTAGTGATGGGAAGAAAACTGCAATTCAAATCAATGGAGTGGAGCAGAAGGAAGAAACAAACAACCAAGCAGAAAAGAATGAAGAAACAAGAATTCAAAAAAATGAGGAGAGGCTTAGGAACCTCCAGGACATCTTTAAAAGTTCAAACATCCGAATTATAGGAGTACCAGAAGGGGAAGAGGAAAGAGCAACAAGTGGAAAACTTATTTGAACAAATAGTAAAGGAGAACTTCCCCAATCTGGCAAAGGAAATAGACTTCCAGAAGTCCAGGAAGCTCAGAGTCCCAAAGAAGTTGGATCCAAGGAGGAACACACCAAGGCACATCATAGTTACATTAGCCAAGATTAAAATGAAGGAGCGAATTCTAGAAGCAGCAAGAGGTAAGGGG
>PVKM010003785.1:0-55489 GCA_004027735.1 Carollia perspicillata
CCAAGGATGGCAGCCAAGACACTCCATTTAGAGGAGCATTTTCAAAATGTCACCAACCAATACAGAAGTTTATTCAGAATGAGACCAAGCATCTCCCCGGCATTTCTCTCTTTCTCCTCTGAAAGGCGTGATCCTGGGCCATGTCATTTTCCCCTGGTGGTGACCCCCTTTCTTTCCTGCAGCAGGGGGTGGGGGCTTCTTGATTAAAGCAGAAACTCAAGGAGAAGGCTGTTAGAAAATTGGAAAGAGTGGCAGCTAGAGAGCAGATGCTCCTGCCTTATAAATTAGTAGAAGATTATGCATGGCCAGCTGTACCATATAAATGCCTGGTTTTTACACCACACCATGACCCACTGTGTTTATCATATGGTCCAGCATCTGGTCAATTCTGTCCCCAACTTCCATGTATCTATTCAAATCAAGCATTGGCTGGGGATTTATTTATGTATACAATTCAATCCCGATCATAATACCCTCCTGAGGTCTTAACTTGCACCACGGCCCAGATCTAACCCAGCGCGTCCTTTGTGTCACAACTCTAAGTTCCTCTTTCCCCGGAGGGTCATTTTATTTTCACAAGGCAGAGGCGGTGAGTAGCGGTCAAATGAGAAATACACACACACACACGCACGCACACACACAGATAGATAGAGATATAGAATTCTCAAAGCCTTTATACACCCAGAGAACCAGATAAGGGTACTCTAGAATAAGGTAAAAGTAACGTTTTGTATGCCTTCAATAACTAAGATTTAAAAAGAGAGAGAGAGAGGTTTCCCCATGTTTTAAAAATCTTGGGCTTAACCTGAGGTGGCATGAAAGTTTTCTAAGTTTCTTTCCTTTGTAAAGACATTTTCCAAGGAGAAAATCCATTAATTGATTTCTTGCCTGTGGCTGTTTTGCTTTAGATGTCTTCATTCATTTCTTTTTAATAGGACCCAAGTTATGTGGGAGCATCTTTGTGGAACAAGTCAAAAGAATACTCTGATCATCCTCTCACCCCGCGCATCAAAACAAATTTTAGGTTGACCAAAGGATTAAATTGAAACACTCAAACCAAAAAGAAACTTAGAAGAAAACGCTTTGCCAATTTTTTTCTGGTGCCTGGAAGGTGAAAAGTTTTAGATTATAAAAACAATGGAAGAAGTTGTAATAGAAAAAGATTAATAGATTTTTACCTCATAAAACTTCAAATTTTCTCAAACTTAAAATTTAACATAAGCTGATTTAAAAGACAAAAAGCAATGTGTGATTTTTTTGGTAACAGATAATGAACAAAGTTAATAACCTTTAATAGATGAAGAATTCTTAGGGATCAACAAAAAACATAAAGCAATATAAGAAGGAATTATCATGCCAATAGGAATACTTTACTTGCAAAGAGAGTTTTTTTTAAAAAAGACCAAAATATTTGCAGGAGAATGATATCCCTTCCTCACTATCATTTTACCCAATTAAAAAGTCATCTGATATCTAGAGGCAGGTATGCCTTGAAATTGCAAACCTGCAACTCTAAACCTGGACACCGAAGCACATTGCTGAGTGCAACGCTTTAACTGCGACCCAGCAGTTAACTCCTCATGGTACCAACAAAGGTGTCTCAAAATCACTCACCTGGCGACTTATAAACATCAGTGATGGAAGAAAAAGCAACTTGTTTTTTCTAGTACATCACAATGATCAATGTATTCTCTTTACCAGATTTCGTTACCTATATTTTTGCGTTGTTTATTTTTGAAAGGTAACACCATCCCTTTAACCACGTTTCACACACACATCATTTCGGAGATTGGTACATCAGAGCTGGTAAACAAAGGCTGTGCAAGGTGTGTCTCGGCCTGGCACAGAAAGAACTCATTTAAGACTTTACAGTGATTTGGAAATTACTTAAGAAGAAGAGGTTAAGAACCATCATGTAAAAGTGTTACGTTGAGAGAGTTGGTTTTAAAAATGCAAAGGGGGTGAGGGAAATGAGCTGCCTCCTTTTCCCCATCATTTTTATTTCATTTTAACTTTATTTAGGTCCTCTGTATGCAAACGCATCAGTAAACGTGCAAATCCGAAATCACACAGCTTGAATTTGAAGCACATCATTTAGTGGAATACTATAAATGTGATCCCAGCTGTTTCTTCCCATTCTTCCAAACCTAGGTGCCAACTTGGCCCACCAAGTGGCTTCTAAATATCGATGGTGCAGAAAGCGTCAACTTGGCTGTATGTAATTGGGCACTGTGGAGATTTTGCAAGGCTTTCCGATTTGACTGCGCGTGCTTTCACAGCCAGAGGTCACACGGAGAGAAGGAGCTGTCTCCCTTGGACCTCCACTGGGCTACACGAGCCCAGTCTCCACTTTACCTTCAGATTCTCCACAAATAGGAAGAACACTGGCCTTCAGAACCACAAACTGTTCACGGCTTTATGTCAGGCATGCTACCTACACTGTCTGACTTAATTATGACAATAACGGTACAACCCCCATTGTGACGATTAGAAATTGGGGCTCAAAGAGATAACGCAATTGTCCATAATGATAAGATCCAAGATACTCAAGTGCCATCCCACATAGCAAAGCAATATGAAATTATGCTTCCTATAATTCTAATGATATGTGCGATAGCATTTTCTTTGAAAAGTTGTGATCTAAATATGAGATATATGATAACACAAGGGTGTTAACCAAAACATAGGTTTAACGAAAATGCCCTTCCTTCAAACACAGTGGTATCATAGTGAGTGAATCTTAAAAAGAGGTCAGTGCCTATTCCAGTTTGTAAGCGGCAAACATGCTTTCTTCAAGCTAAGCTGTCAATTTATCTGAGTGTATGGAAGGAATAAGGCACTCCTGGTTCAGAATAAAGAATTTATAGATTAAAAGTAGCACAGGGGGCTCAGTTTTTGCCTCTTTGTAGACACATAGCGCGCTACTGACCTCCTGTGGCTACATTTCAAGGTGCAGTCTTCGACTTAAAACTGGTTTCTTTGGAGGATCAAGCAGCAGTCACCAGAAAGGACGATGTGGAGCATGTCCCCTGTGCTCCCATGTCATCATCAGGAAGCTGGTTGTCATTGGACTTGAATGTGGAACTACTGAGCTAATAAGCCCAGCTTTTCTCTGCTTGAAAGCCACAGTGCACATCTTAATGATTTGCCCACGCCTTCGTCCACAGCCTAACTTCTGTGTGTCGTCTGTTTATATTCATTGAGCAACTATTATATGTGGGGCATCTGACAGATATTTAACATAAATTGACTCACTTAATCATTGCAACAATTGTATTATCCCTATTTTACAGATAAGAAATTGAAGTTCAAGGAGCAATATTTTCTCCCAAATCAGATGCATAAAAAGGGATTTTGAAAAAAGAATTCACATCTCCCTCCCCATCTTCAAGGTCTGCTAACAGCTCCATGAAGGTTTCCATGACTGCCTGGCATACAGAAATCTCACCCACTCCAAACTTTTGTACTTAGCATACCGTGCTTCAAATCAGTGTATGTGAGTGGTAAAAACTCTGGGTGGTGTCTGGAGGGGAGGGGTGTGGGACTGTAAATCCAGAACAGAGCATTTCCCAGGGGCAGCATCTGCACTTGTGGTGGGAGAGAACAATGGAGATGGCTGACACTTGCCAGTAGCTCACTGTGCGTTGGGGACAGGACACCTCAGATGCTTTACATGTTCTAATGATTGAATCTTTATACCAACCCCACAGTGTGGGTATTATTAATAGCCCTGTTTCACAGGTGCAACTAAGACACTGAGAAGTGAGAAAAGTTGTTATGGGTTGAATTGTGCCTCCAAAATATTCATATGTTGAAGTCGTAACCAATATCTCAGCATGTGATCTCATTTGGAACTAGGGCCATTGCACATGTAATTAGTTAAGATGGGTGTTATCCTGCAGGAGGGTGGGTCCCTAATCCAATAACAGTGTGTCCTATTAAAAATAAAAACACCCTGTGAAGAGACAGACACACACAGTAGGGCCGGGGGGAGACGCCGAAGATTGCTGACAAACCACGAAAAGCTAGGAGAGAGGCATGAGATAGGTCCTCTCTCACAGCCCTGAAAACAGAGATAATTTTCATCCTTTCTTTCCAACTTGGATACCTTTTATTGATTTGTATTGCCTAATTCCTCTGGCTAATAAAAGCAGTAAGAGTGAGCATTTCCATCTTATTCCCGATCTTACTTACAGGAAAAGCTTTCAGCGTTTCACTGTTGAGTGTGATATTTGCCATGAGTTCTCTCATGTATGGTTTTTATTATGTTGAGGTAGTTTCCTTTTACTCCTAGCTTGTTGAGTGGTTTTACCATCAAAGGATGTTGAATTTCGTCGAGTGCCTTTTCTCTGTCCATTGAGATGATCATGTGGGTTTTTTCTTTATTCTGTTAATGTGGTGTACAGGCAGACCTCACTTCATTGCACTGCACAGATACTGCATTTTCTATAGATTGAAGGCAAGATCCTCCACCAGCAAAAAGATCACACTCACTTTATTGCAATACTCAGTTTATTGCTGTAGTCTGAAACGGAACCTACAATATCTCCTAGGTAGGCCTATATTACACAAATACATTTCCATGTATTGAAACATTCTGGCATTACACGAATAAAATGCATTTGGTCGTGGTGTTTAATCCTTTTGATATGTTGCTAAATTCAATTTGCTGGCATTTTGTTAAGGATTTTTACACCAAGGTGGGTAAGGGATCTATGCCTGCAGTTTTCTCTCTTCGAGTGTCTTCACTCTGTTCTGCCCAGGGCCCTCGGTCCTGTGTCTCACCCACCCTTCTTCAACTCACAGGGAGACCACACCAGGCCTGCCAGGTGGCCCTTCCCCAATCAACAGTACTGAGGGAAGCAGACAGAATTAAACTGTCAAGTCATAATTTGAACTTGTATGGGCACTCTGGAATAAAATAAAGAAGGTATTTGTAGAAAATGGAAAAAAATGAACTAGTAACTTTAAAAAGAGAGAGAGAGACGATGCAGTCCTGATGTTAGTGGGAACTTCCTTCTGTCCTCTGAGTGTTCACTTCCTGTGAAGACGGCTGTAACTCCAGGCTGCTCTCTAGCCCTTTAACGCAGTGATTTTTAGCCTTTTTCATCTCACGGCCCATATAAATTAATTACCACAATTCTGAGCACACCAAAAAATACTTTTTTTCTGATCTGGCAAAAAAAGTTATGATTTTGATTCATTCACACCAGACAGCTATTGTTGTGTTGGTGCTTGTCATTTTTTTATTTGACAATCTAAGGGAAAAGAGGTTAGTGCCCCTGACTAAGTAGCCAGGTGTTGCACATTTTAAAAATTCTTGCAGCACACCGGTTGAAAAGTGCTGCTTCAACTACTTTGCTGGTCAGTCTGGGAAGGATAATCAGACATTCCCAACCCCACTCTGCCTGTCTTTCTCTTGGGAGTGAGCGGGTCTGGCAGAGCAGGAGCTCAGCTCTGCTTTTTGCTCCCAGGAGCCCGCCACCATCCAGCGTTGCTCCGGCAGGTGGCGATGGTAACTATGAACCTATGATTCACAGCAAGCCCTTTCAGCTCTCGTGCGATGCTACATCCTCCATTTCAAACTCTCATCAGTAATGAAGGTAATACTTGTACTTCAATATTTGTCTTTTCGTTTGCTTTTTCAACTACGTTAGAACCTACGTAGAAAGAGGGGCATTATCGCTTGATGACATCAACCACTGGCAGCCTGAATAGAATCTGCAGTCAATCAGCAGAGGCTCCAAGAATATTTTTCCTCCTGCTAAGGGGCGCATAGCTTCTGCCGCTGCTCACGGTATGGCCTGCAGAATCGGGGCAGGCCTGCTACCCAGGTGCTTGTGAGGAACTCACTGTATTGGTTTCCGACCCACACTCACTGCCATGGAATCGGCATTTTAATAGGATCCAGAGGGGACTCGTATGTGCATTACAGTGTGACTAGCGAGGCTCCAGAGAGTCAGTAACAAATGTAAACAAGAGTCAACATTGCTTTCCCCCAACTCCATCTTACATCATACGCATCACCTCTGGTGATTGCACGATTTCAATTATTTTATTACTTAAAACATCATTTTAATTCACTTGTGAATTATGTTTAGTGTAGATAGTGCCTCACAACAAGTTTCTGCACCAGCTTTTGCAATAGTAATAAAATTGTATGAATATAAATCCATTTTTGTAAGTGCAAAGCACAAGTTGCATTTCCACGGGGGGGTAAATATTTTACATAATGGAAAAATAAATGAACTCTATTAAACAGGTTTATGTTTACTTTCTACGGTATCTGGGTTTCCAGTCAACAGTTCAGCTCTAACACAGAGGGCGACCAACACTCCTGCAAGTGGAACAAACACTTTCGTATGAATCTTTATGAAAGTCTCATTGACATTTTTGGCAGTGATTCACCACTTTTGACAGAAGAGGGTGAGAGGCAAAGGAAAATGTGACTTACTCATTTCTCCTGTTCAGTAGAATGTCAGCCTGCGTCTTACCGAACACATTTCAAGGTCATGTTGTGAGATAATAATCCCTGGTGTTCGCTGGTGTGCTGCCAGTAGCGAAGCTCCTTCCCGTTCTTCGTCTTGTCTCATCCTCCCACCCACCTGAAGGAAGTCAGGCGTGTTGAGGTGGACTCGCCCGAGATGCAAAGTGGTGAAGGGCGGAACGAGAAGTCCCTTCTCCTCTCTCCAAGCCCGAAGTCCAGGCCCCTCCCGATGGGGCCTGGACGGGATGTGTCCGAATGTGTTTTGTTCCAGTGGGCTGCCATCCAGATACGGTTATACAAAAGCTAGCAGGGATGGAATGATTAGCATGTTTTGACTCTGCTTTAAATGCTTTAGATTTGAAAATTTACTGAAATTTTACAAGTGTCCACATTTAATTCTCACAACAACCCACTAATGTGGTTACCATAATTTTATTATTCCCCTTATATAGATGATAGGTATTCATAGGTGCCCTTGGTTTGGGGTTTGAAGAAAATTTATCAATGCCATGTCACAAATTAGCTTCTATGAAATTTAAAAAATTCTCTTCATTACTAGAATAAATGCATCAGTTTGGGTTATAAATGACTTCAGACAGCAAATGACATACATTCAGTGGTGTACCAGTAAGTACCTAAAATCAGCTTTTTGGAGAGGAAAGACCCCGACTTGTAGATCTTGCTGATTTCTGTGGTGCGATTATTTCCACCAAGGTCAGCAGCACGCTGCCAGGCCGACGGCACGGACCCCGGGACCAGGAAGATGTGCACACAGTCAGCTCTTACAAGCTGGCTCTGATGTGCTACTGGCCCAGGGCCGTGCACAACCCATTTTCGAGCTGGTGTTCTTCATAGTCATGAGTGAGCCCAAACTGCTTTGTTTTTAAGTATAGGTTAGAAGAATTTTGACAAGTTTTCGAATTTTTGTTAATTTTTTCAAATGTTTTTCCAGAATAAGTTATACTGGTAGTCTTTAGACAGCATGAAGACCCATACATAAGCCCCTAAGTCAAGGGTTGGCAAACATTTTTGTCATGGGCCAGTGCTATGTGGCCTGAATATTTGTGTCCCTCTTTTCCACAAAATCCATCTGTTGAAAATCTAATGCCCACGGTGATGATGTTAGGAAGTGGGGCCTTTGGGAGGTGATTAGTCATGGAGGTGGTGCCCTCATGAATGGGGTCAGTGCCTTACAAAGGAGGCCCTGAAAGCTAGCTCACCCCTTCTTCCACCACGAGAGCACACGAGGAGACATCTGCCGCTGGGGAGAGAGCCCTCACGCGACTGTGTTAGCACCCTGATCTTGGACTTCCAGCCTCGAAAACTGTGAGAACTGAATGTGTGTTGCTTTTAAGACACCCTGTCTGTGGTGGTCTCTTACAGCAGCCTGAATGGACCAAGACAGCAAGAAGGGAAATGTCTGGGGCTTTGCTGGACACCTATTGTCTCTGTTGCATACTCTTCTTTGTTTTTACAATCCTTTAAAAACACAAATGTTATTCTTAGCTCTTGGACTAATCAAAAACAACCGGATTATGCCCAGGGACTAGATTTGGTCCACAGGCTGCAGTTTGCTGATCCCTTCACTAGGCCTTGAGAAGGCAAATGAGGGAAAGAAATGAGAATGGTCACGTGGTCAGATACTCCTGTTCTTTGCTGCCTATGTGATTCGGCGTATGTGAAAATGCAGGTCACAGCCTTCTACCTTACAGAGTTCTGTGGGTTGAATTAATTAGTTCCTGAGAGCTCTTCCTAAAGTATAATGTTCCAACAACCATAGGAAACAGCATTGTCCTAAATTGCCCATGAACTACTGCAACTACAATCCCAGTTTAATTGAATGAGTACCCAGAGCAGAAAGCACTAGCTCTTCAAATGGAAGCCCCAGAAATAGAAGAGAACTGAAAGAAGTTTGGGTCATTATTATAAAACCCTCTGCTTGTTCTAAGCCGCCCTTGAGGCAACATCCAGGTGTTGAATAGCAATTTCAATCTCAGCTTGACTTAGCATGGCTCAGGGCTCTGACACCACAAATGCACTGCCTGGCATACGGTTGGTGCTCAGTCTATACTGAACGAACCAGTGAATGAGTGAGTGAATGATCATATCCAACAGCTGAACCCTCATCTTCTGTGAACTACAGCTCTTCCAAGCCAAAGACCTACCCCGTCTGCTCACTCAGCCACCTGACTATCCCAGCGCCAGGAGGACGTCCTCCCAATGTACGGGGATGTTCCCCGGGCTCAATGGATGGAGGAAAATGAAGAGAACACTGTGCATACAAGATATTCAACCATCTGTAATTGTTGAATAAATGTCTGACCCATTCTTTATATTTTCAAAGTTAAAATATTATAATCATAATCACATTCTACTGATAGATAATCATCATAAATGAATAAATAAACAAGAGGAAGAAACCTCACTTTCAAGCCGACCGTGAAGTCCAGTCTGACACTGAGGAGGCGTGTCCCGTGAGCAGGACTGAGATGAGAACCTCCCGGGACAACGGTGGCCTTACACTCCACTCCCCTTTCATTACCATTTAATGTTCAGACAAAGTGTCCCTGTTTGAAAGTGCTTTATAGTAATTTGTTAATCTGGCATACTTTATGGCCAAGAATTTTAGAGCATTTTAATTTAGAAAAACATTTCTATCTGAACGCATTAGTTGCGTTTCAAATTTTGACGTCTAAACCAAAACTCATTCCTCTCAATTCTTCTATGTCAGAAACTCCCCACCTTCACTCTGGAATGTGAGCTGGGACCCCTTTTTAACTTCAAATGGGGACAGTTCTACCTACCTGAAATGTGTTTTTACTTTATCTGTTAAGCAAAGCTTTTTTACTACATGGACAGTGAGTTAAAAGATGATAAAGATAGATTTAAGAATCTAGTTTTAGAAAAGGCAAACATTTTTTTTCTGATGCCAGAGAGAAAAACTGTGCTTTTCTTCTCTATCAGTAAATGAGGAAATGGAATTTGGCACTGAATTACAACACGTGTTAGAACCCAAAGAGACACGATGAAATCCCACTGAACACAGGAGCTGGAATAATTAGAAAAGCTGGTACTGAAATAAATAGAAAGGGTTCTTCATAGGCCAATTCAAACTGGTCGATATGTTTTTATAGAGTCATGAAATCATGCAGCATTCAGTTATATTTTACTTTACTCATCTCCGGTGAAGCCATGTTCAAACCAGGAAATTAATTTTCAGTAAAAGAAGGACGGAAATACCACAAAATAGTGATATTTAAATCAAATGAGTGAATCTAGAATTTTTAAAAATCAACTCTGAGATTCAAAGAAATGAAATGAAGTTGCTTCTAACCTTACATAACTGGTCCTAAAAGGCCTAGCAAGAGATGGCTACAGCCAAACCCCAGTGTGTGGAAAACCTACACTGGTGCCCGTCCTCCGCTTCCCACTGTGGAAGTAAACAGTAGTGACTGGCCGGTCTCCGTGATTTTGTTTACATAAATTAGCCGTTTTCCGAATTCTCTACAGTATCACCTTACCAACAGACTCATTTTATTCTTTACTATTCTCTCTATCTTAGGAAACATCTTGTTTTCCATCCACTGGTATCCCCAAGAGAGTAAATTAATTTAGTAAGTAATCTAAGCCTGTGTTTCCCAAACTTCATTGCAAGCAACAGTATTCCTGTACGATGTTCTATTTTATAAAAAGAGGTTCATCATCAGATAAATCTGAATATACACTGCCTGAGTCCTCTCTTGGTGATGCACAACGTGGCCTCG
Organism: Carollia perspicillata; assembly: GCA_004027735.1. Taxonomy (NCBI): domain Eukaryota; kingdom Metazoa; phylum Chordata; class Mammalia; order Chiroptera; family Phyllostomidae; genus Carollia; species Carollia perspicillata. The sequence continues at coordinate 10,252 of PVKM010003785.1, forward strand.
GTTTTTAAATTTCTGAGAAGATTGGCGGCAAAGAAACGTATTTGAGCATGGATCGCTTTTGTGGGGCTTGTTCCCCATGTAACATCCCATGGAATAAGTGCTCACAGAATACATCGTTTGGAAAACTTCTATAAATAAACTAGGAAGAAGAAAAACCAACTGATAGATAAATTCCATGGCAACACTTCAACGCCAAACTTCGGAGCAGCAGAATCTCACCGCCCCGCCCTGGGCCCTGGGGTTCACGCCTCCTCCTTCCTCGCTTTTACAGGCACGGGAAGGCCCCGGCACCGCCACGCCTCTCCCCTCCGTTCTCCCTGCAGCCCACCCTAGTTACCTGCCGGCATTGTTTGTTTCGAGGACAAAATTCTTTGAAGTTCTTTGAGCTTCAGTGAAAAAACAGACTTCTGTCTTCAGTCGGAAGTTAATAATACTTGAAAACAACACAGGCACCTCAGCAGGTCATTAAAAGTATGTCTAAGCAAAATAGAATAAAAGCATAAGAAATGATATTTAAAATGTCATTTTTGAGGGTGTATAATAATTTTTGGACTAAGCAAAGACATTAGAACTGTGACTACTTCCCCCATAAAATTGCATCAACTCAAAACACCAGCAGGCAACTGCCGAAACTGGTTGAAAAGAACAGAGAAGGAAGTGATGAGAAATGGCCTGCTGAATTCCAGAATGTTTTTTTCAGATAGCAAAGTGACAATGGAAATTATCTCATTTCAGGAAATACTGTGTGGTGTGGACAGTAACTAGACTTAGTGTGGTGATCATTTTGCAACACATAGCTATATTGAATAATTACGTTGTACACTTAGAACTAATACAATGTTACAATTATATTTGTATTTTATCAATTATATTTTAACTAAAAATACTAATAAAAATTGTACTTTCATGTTCCCCCCTGCCCACAGTACCCAGAAATTTTTAAACATAGCACTTACCACAATTACAATCCTACGGTTCTTGGTGGAATTATCTGTTTAATGCCTCTCTTACCCACAGGAGTGTGATCTTCCTAAGGAAAAGGACCACGTCTACTTGTGCATCGCTGTGTCAACACTAGTGCGGTGCCAGCACTTAGAATGAATGCATCAGTAAAATATTCGTGGAAGTCAGGAAAGAAGAGAGAGAGGAAAGAAAGGGATCTTTCTGAGGTTTGGTTGTTTTAGCAAAGTAAGGATGGATTTACACTGCATTGTCTGGTTGTCCTATGGCCCTAAAGGTTAAGTGTGTAATTGGCCATGAACCAGGAGGTAATTAACTCACAGAGGCATTAGATCATGGCATTTCTTTGATGTACATTGCAATAGTACACCCATATTTTCAGAGAAAAAAAAATGTAGTTCTTTTTTTAATCCTCACCCAAGGATATGTATTTATTGATTTTAGAGAGAGAGAGAAAGGGGGAGAGAGGGAAGGAGAGAGAGAGAGAGAAACACTGATGCAAAAGAAACACCAATCAGTTGTCTCCTGTACGTGTCTGGACCGGGGATCGAACTGCAACCTAAGTAGGTGCCCTGACCAGGAATCACACCCACAACCTTTTTCGTGTATGGGATGACACTCCAATCAACTGAGCCACCTGGGCAGAGCAAAACGTAGTTCCTACATCAAATGGACTCCATCCAGATTTTATATCTGGACAGAGTTGCATGGTCATATGAGATCATATGAGGAAAAAGGTAGGATGAGAGCAGTTAAAACTTGGTATTTTTATATTGTTTGCATGCAGCTGAGAAACTAATATTTGATCATTATGATTTGCTCAGAAATCTCAGTGTGGTGGTAATCATCATCACATCCTTAAGGTCATACAAGTGCTTTGCTGGAATGCACTGGGTGTGCAGTTACCACTCAATTCCAAGGTGCATTTAAAAATTAATTTGATTATCAGGGAAGGAGGAAAATAAAGGGAATCTGGTCATTCTGCCTCACACTTTCCCTCTCTGCCTCTAAAGCATGGCTAGGTGACCCACTTGAGCTGCTGTATATTTTCCCCTGTAATTTAGCTAAGGCTGCAAACTGAAACTCAGCAGACAACCCGACAGCATACAAGGCAGCAAACATTTAAATATCATCAACTTACAGGCTCGCTGCACGAGATCACGGATATATTCGCACAGAATCATGAGGCAGAGGGGAGACAACTGTTCATTTTTTTTACTCTGGTCAATCTGAAGCAAGCAAAATCACAAATTAACATCCTTTTTATTATTATGCTGGGTAAGGTGTAGGAAAAAAGTGCTGCTTCAACAAAACAGAAAAGGACTCAGGTATTCTCATATTTCTTTTCTGAGCCTGGATTTGAGGGGCCATTCCGTCTGGTTGTAATTCCTATAGGTAAGCAGATGTTCAGGCAGAAGAACAAGAATTATAATAATCTATGTAGGGTGTTCCTAAGACAAGAGTTCGTGCTTTCAAACCCATAAAGCTTGGGGTTTGCCCTGGGTGGTATAGCTTAGTGGATTGAGTGCAGGCCTGCAAACCAAAGGGTCGCCAGTTCGATTCCCAGTCAGGGGACATGCCTAGGTTGTGGGACTGGTCCCCAGTTGGGGGCACATGAGAGCAACCACACACTGATGTTTCTCTACCTCTCTTTCTGCTTCCTTTCCCCTCTCTTTAAAAAAATAATAAATAAAATCCTAAAGCTTGGGGTTTTATGGAGATGAACCACATGATAGGTCCATATGCAAGCATGTGCTCATCAAATTACATAAACTGGATCGATAGCTCAGCTCATTTGCACCTCCTGACCTTCTGGAACTGACCTGTGAGATGTATCCTCAAACCAATGTCTTCCTTCTAAAGATTAAAATCAGATATAATATATATGTGTGTATATATGCGTATATGTATAAACACACACATATTATATATATAAAACCAGCAGTGATAACATGCGTTTTCAGGTTCAGATTTCTTGATTTAAAACAAAAATGGAAACAAGGTAAAGTGCCAAAAGGAAGTAATTTTAAATTAGAATCCATTGCCTCCCCACTATTTCAAGGGACACTGCCAGAGATGACTAGGCCAGAGACAGGGGCGGGGACAAATGGGAAAATTCACAATAGTAAACTATCTCCACGGACCGAACACAGTTAATCAAGAGTTGGCTCTGGTGCGGTGAAAAGAAGGCAAGGCTTGGAACTCAAAAAGCTAGATGCGAACTGTGGCTCAGACACTTTTCCATCAGTGACATCGAGCGGTCATTTCACCTTTCACTGCCAGAGTGTCCTCAGCCTCCAGATGGGGATAACAATACCGGCCTCACAGCACGGGTGTGAGATGGTCTGTGGGAAGTCCCTGGAACCCAGGACACAGCCACTTCTTGTTTTTTGTTTCTTTCCTCTTACATTTTCTCTTTTTCACAATAATACTTTCATTTTTAAAGCATCTATTTTCCAAGCTCTTCTACACATAGACTCTTTTTTTCATGCTGTATTATCTTTAATTAACTTCAAGCACTCTTGCTATCATGTCACCGAGACCTCACTTCCCCCACTGCTCTGCTTGGCCCCCAGTCTCTTGGCTTTCTCTGTCCAGCAGTGGTGAGGTGGATACCCTTTCCGTGGGGAGGGGAAATCCATGGTTGGTTGCCTTTGCCGACAACAAAGATGTTGGGAAGCCAGCAGCAAAGCTGTTGCCATTGGCACCTTTCACATGAACTACGTGAAAAGAACCAAGGTGTCTTTCTATGTTGGTATACTGTTGCAAAAGGTGAAATTTTCTTCTTTTACACAGCTGGGTGGTATTTCATTGTGTAAATCTCCCATAGTTTTTTTATCCACTCACTCATCTGCTGATGGACATTTGGGCTGCTTCCATATCTTGGTGATTGTAAATAATGCTAAATGGGTATAGGGGTGCATGTGTTCTTTTGAATTAGTACTTTGGATTCCTTCGGATATATTCCCAGAAGTGGGATCGCTGAGTCAAAAGGTATCTCCATACTGCTTTCCACAGGGGCTGCACCAGTCTGCATCCCCATCAACAGTGCACGAGGGTTCCCTTTTCTCCACATCATTGCCAACACTGTTGGTTGACTTATTGATGACAGCCATTCTGACAGGTGTGAGATGGTATCTCATTGTGCTTAAATTTGCATTTCTCTGATGATTGGTGACATTGAGCATCTTTTCATATGTCTATTGGCCATCTGTATGTCCTTTTTGGAGAGATGTTTATCAGGTCCTTTGCCCATTTTTAACTGGGTTGTTGGTTTGTTCGTTTGTTGAGTTTTGTAAGTTCTTTATAAATTTTGGATATTAACCCTTAATGAGATGTATTGGTGAATATGTTCTCCCATTCTGTGGGTTGTTTTGTTATTTTGCCAGTACAAAAACTTTTTAGTTTGCTGTGCAAAACCTTTTTAGTTTAATGTAGTCCCGTTTGTTTATTTTTTCACTTGTTTCCCTTGCCTGAGGAGATATATCTGATAAAATATTGCTATGAGCAATGTCTGAGATTTTGATGCCTATGTTTTCTTCTACGATTTTTATGGTTTTAGGTCTAAAATTTAAGTCTTTGATCCACTTTGAATTTATTCTTGTGTGTGGTGTAAAAAGTGGTCTAGCTTCATTTTTCTGCACTTATCTGTCCAGTTTTTCCAACACCATTTATTGAATAAACTATCTTTAGCCCATTGTATGTGCTTGCTTCCTCTGTCAAATATTAACTGACTATAAAGTGTGGGTGTATTTCTGGGATCTCTATTGTGTTCCATTGACCTAAGTGTCTGTATTTATGCCAATACCATGTTATTTTGATTACTATGGCTTTATGGTACAGTTTCATATTAGCTAGCGTGATTCCTCCAAACTTTTTCTTCATTCTCAGAATCACTTTTGCTAAGCGAGTTCCTTTGTGGTTCCCTGTGAATTGTTAAAGTACTTGTTCGAGTTCTGTGAAACACCTCATTGGTATCTTGATGAGCAAGAGTACCTGGCCATGAAAGGAGCTAAGACCGGAGCAATCAATCTCTAGAGAGTGGGAAAGAGACAAGGTGAAGGGTGGTGCCAGATGTCTCTGGAGAAACAGTCAGGGGCCAAATCTCAGCCACGGTGGAGATCATTGTTCTTATCTTAAGGGCAATGATTAGTACTTCTTTTTTTTAATATTTTATTTATTTAATTTTAGAGAGAGGGGAAGGGAAGGAGAAAGAGTAGGAGAGAAACATCGATGTGTGTTTGCCTCTCATGTGTCTCCCACTGGGGACCTGGCCTGCAATCCAGGCACGTGCCCTGACTGGGAATCGAACCAGCGACCCTTTGCTTCACAGACCCATGCTCAATCCACTGAGCTACACCAGGCAGGGCTGATTAACATTTCTTGTAGCAAGAAAGCTACAAGATAGATCTGCCTGAAAAAGAAATCTCTTCGACTTGTTGTAAACTGATTGGAGAGAGCCAAAATGGGCATTCAGAAAACAGCCGCTTCCAGGCAGCTGCTGTGGCTGGTGCGTGTGTGGCGGGGGGCGGGGGATGCGGTGGTGCTCGTCAAAAACTCATTTACTCATTGAGCTTCCAAACCAGTCCGGGTGATTTATCCCCTTAGGTTAAACGTTTAATTTTTATTTAAACACTAGAATATGGGCTCCACAGTAAAAGGGGCTTTGTCTGTTGTGGTTCTGCTGAGTCCCCAGCTCCAAAGCAGTGCTCAGTACTCAGAGAGTGGTGCTCAATAAATAATTGTTGAATAGTTGAATGAATAAATTTTAAAAGAAGTATTTCTATTGGGAATATAGAAAGTTCCAATGGATCAATTCATACTTTGATATGACTGATAAATGTGAGCACCCCAGGGACGGGGATGGGGGGGACAGGAAGCAATGGGTAAGGAGGCTGTGGCAACTTGCTAACTTCATGATGTTTGTGTGTACGTAAGGATGGGAGATGGACAGGTAATGCCTTAGGTTGAAAATCTTAATAGGAGTGACTAAAGATATACTTCTGAGTCAAACTGTAACCTTGTGTGGTTAAAAAGTTCTTTCAAAATGACAGCAACTTTTACATTTTGACATAAATTACACCGTGTTTATCATTTCTTGATTTCTTTTTTCTTTGCGGGGGAGGGGCAGGAACCAGACTCTGTGTTTGAACGTAGTCTAAACCAGCTGTGAAACCCCAGTGGTTTCCAGTCCTGGCCTCCAGGCCTGGGCCTGTAGAACAGCCAGTCACTCTTGACAGAAAGGTCAGTGGCAGCGGAGTCCCTGCTCCTGAGCACTGTTTGAGGGCTGAGAATGAACTTGAGATAGCTCATCTGTTCTCAACCTTTCTGTGCTGTTCAGAACCAAAACTCAGTTTTATGTGGGAAGAAAAAGTGATCCCATATTGAGAAGGTCCGGGCAGGTGAGTCTCTGCCCTCTCTCAGGGTTGTAAACTAGGACAACACATGTTCAGACGTGGATAAATCCTGCGGGACAGCCAGACTCAGGAGCGTGAGAACACAGTGACATCCGGTGGCTGGCCGGGGCATTTCCCAGGTTCCCTGCACGCAGAAGGAGCTCACGCTCCTTCTTCTGCTTTCGCCCTGCCGAGCCTGGGAACCCTGTCAAACTCCAGGAAGACTCTGAATGCAGACCAAGCAGGTTCTACAAATCATATTTCTACCAAATAAATCTGCCCTTCCGTATTCTCTCCCAGGTTTTTACTACCAGAACAATCATCTCTTTCTAGAGTTGCAATGTTTTAAGTTGGATCGTAAATGTTAAATGTTAATGTTCAACGTTTGAGAAAATGCAAAATTCCAAAACTACATTTTGGTTTTAAAAATAAGGTTTTGTCATTCATTCAGCAAATGGTTATTGTGTACCTCTTGGTACCAGGCAGCAAGCAAATGAGGAATTCTGACCCTCCTGGAAATCCTCATTGGGGAAGACAGACAGTGAGAGACACAAGCATGTATTCACACACACCTACCTATGCACTCTGGATGGACGCAGTGTTGAAGTACCTGTTGAAGCATTGGTCCGTTTTTATATTGGGCGTCTATTTTTCCTCATCAATTTGTAGGAACTATTCACATTTTCTGCCTTCTTCTGATGCATACGTGTACTGCAAATTTCTTCCACTCTGTACTTTCTCAGTCTCTTTAACGGGTATTTTTCTAATGAACAGCTGTTGTTAATTTTAATGAATTCTAATTTATCAACTTGTACCTTTATAGTAACTTGGTGTTAATTGCCCAGTTTCGCTTTGCTTTGAAATTGTCATGATTTTTCTAGCCTGTTTTGTAATAAAAACTCCAAAGGGACCTACATGCTAACCTAGCATTTTCAAAACTCTTCAGATCTAAATTACTTACATTCTCCAGCAGAGGGAACTATGCTACAAAAGAGTAAAACTGAACTACCTCTGGGTTTGGAGCAACGTAGATTACTAATGCCATAGTTTTGTCTTTCCGTATCAGAAAACGGGAGTCTTTAATTTCTTTTAATATCCTCTGGCTAATTAGCATGCCCGGCAGGCAGGTGCGACCACCAGCTGAATTATTACACCAACGGTTGCTGCACTAAGATCTGTTTTGGTGATCACACATGCCACGGCCGTTCACATTTGCCAGGATTTTCATCTATTACCACTATTCTTTATGGTCCTGACTAAAGTAACCTCTGTGGCTATTTATAACCCTTCCAGAAGCCATCGTTTCTATTAGGAGGACGGTTTCCATTTTCCACAATAGTTCTCAACCTCCAAATAGAAAAGAAATGACCGAAACATCACAAATCCCTCAGTTCTTGAAATTAAGTGATAATTGCCTCAGATCCAGAATATACATATATAGAATGTCCTATAGATACAGTCTTCTAAAATCATTCTAGTTTTGCCTTCACATTCAGTTCCTGAATTGGTTTGTTGTCTCGCAGTTCTGGAGGCTGGAAGTCTGCAATCCAGGTGTTGGCAGGGTTGGTTCCCTCTGTAGGCTGAAAGGAGGAATCTGTTTCATGCCCCTCCCCTGGCTTCAGGGGCTTACTGGCAGTCTGGGGTGTTCTGGGCTTGTAGACGCATGACCCCAATCTCTGCCTTTCTGTTCACGTGGCATTCTCCCTGTGTGCATGTCTGCACCCAAATTTCTCTTTTTATAAAGACACAAGTCATGTGGATTATAGACCCACCCTACTCCAATAGGACCTCACCTTGATTTAACTAATTACATCTGCAATGACCCTATTTCCAAATAAGGTCATTGTCTGGGAACTGAGACTTAGACCCTCAATATATGAACTTGAGGGGGGAATTATTTAACCCATAATGACTCTTTAATGCACCTCAAATTATTTTTGTGTGTGGTATGAAATAAGGTAATTTTTCCATAATTCACTGAAAACCCCATTCTTTCCCCCATCAATCTAAAACACCCCCTTGGTCATTTGCCAAATGTCCATAAATGTAGTGCTCTGTATGCTCTTTCATTAGTTTTTTAGCCTACCACACTGTCTTATTGTAACTTTACGGTGTCTCCCCTAAACTCATTTGTTTCTCTCATTGCAAGGTTGTTAGACTTGGAGCCATATGTTCCCATTCAAAGGACAATAAAACTTATCTCCCTCAAAGCCAAATGTTTGCAGTCCAGAGTAGGGACTCTCCCCTTTGCGTCCCTGGAGATAAGAATTCATTTACTTTCCAAAGTACTTGTTGAAATCAGACCCAGTGTTTCTCTCCCTCTCTTGAAATGTGATAGTGGCAGCTAAGCCGCGTTACAAACCTCCAGATTCTTGGCTTGGGTGTCCTTGGCTGCGGTGCACGCTCAGCCTCCACCTGGCTCTCGTCGCGTCGCCCCGAGACAGAAGCATGGGGCATGCAGAACTGATACAGTTATTGCTGCACATTGGTGATTTTCACCTGTGTGCCGCAGGAATTTTTAAAATATGCAATACCTGACTGTTCAGTCCGGGGCACTGACCTCTTTTCCCTTAGATTGTCAAATAAAAAAATGACAACAGCCAACACAATACCCATTTGGTGTGACTGTATCAAAATTATACCTATTTTTGTCAGATCAGCAAAAAATATATTTTCTGCTGTGCTGCAGCATTTTAGTAATTAGTTTTGTGTGCCAACAAGATGAAAAAGGTTAAAAATTGATGTTGTATGTTTTAACTATGATCTCTGTTCTAGAAACCTCATTTGTTTTTGACATAAAAATGAACAAATGCAGATATTAAGAAACTTATCATAGATCACTCCCAGCAATAAAAAAAGATAACAACTACTGATACATGTGACAACATGAGTGAACTTCAAAGATACTCTGTTGAGCAAAAGAAGCCAGACACAAAAGGATACAGACTGTCTGGTTCCATTTATAGGGAAGGGAAAAGAAGAGTGAAACTGGAGTCAGGTGGCAGCGGAAATTGAAACAGTGATCTCCCATGTCACAGGGGTCTGGGAGGAAGTCTGAAGGAACCCTCTGGTGTGCTAGAAATATTCTATGTTTTGATCCGAAGTTGGTAACATAGTCGTGTTTACATGAACACCTTAAGACTGGTGTGCTTTATGCATTTTATGTATGCCACACCTTCATAAAAACTTTTTGAAAAAACTTCAGCCAGTTGCTTTGTGGGAATTGACAAGTGATTCTAAAATGCATATGAAACTGCAAAGGGCAAAAAATATCCAAGATACTCGCATAAGAGCAAAATAAAGGGACTTGTTCTACCAGGGCAAAGATAAAGTAATTAAAATAGTGTGGTACTAGAATAGTAACAGACAGGCCAGTGGAACGGAGTCGAGTCTGTACTCATGTATGACACGTAGTTGATGAAGAAGATGGGACGGAACAGCTGAAAGGAAAGGATGGAGTAATAGTACTGGGTCAACTGCATTCACATTAAGATAAAACTTGGACCCCTACTTCACACCATATATAAAGATCAGTTCTAGACATGTCACAATTTGAAAGGTGAAAAAATGAAACAGTAAAGCTTTCAGAAGATAGCTTAGAAGAATATCTTCATGACCTGAGGGTGAGATAACATTTTTTAAACAGGACGCAAAATATAACAACCATAAGAGAAATAATGGCAAGTAGACTATATTACATTTAAGAACTTTTATTACTCTGGTAAGAGAGGAGAAGGGCAAGGCACAGCAAGAGGAAAAGTATCTGCAACATACACAACTGCCAAAGGGCTTATATTTGGCATGTGTAACTAATTCCTTCAAACAAATGTAAAAAAATTTAAAATACAATCTAATAGAAAAAATAGGCAAGAAACTTGATCAGATCACGACACAAATGGCTAATAAACTTAAGAAAAAGTTCTGAATGTCATTAATCATCAGAAAAATGAAAATGAAAACCACAATGAGATACCACTACACACCCTCTAAAATGGCTAGAATTATGAAGCTTGAAAATACCAAGTGTTGGCAAGAATGTCGAACACAAGCTCTCACTACAGCTAACAGGCATGTACATTATTACCACTACTTTGGCAAACAGGTTCGGCACTATTAACTTACGGTGAAATTATGTCTGTCCTATGATCCAGCAGTTAGACTTCTGGGTACATATCTGGCAGAAAAGTGTGCACCTAAGCAAGGGACACAATGAGTATGTTCAAACAACACTATTGTCAATAGCTCCAAACCAGAAACAAAGTTCATCAAAAATAGAATGAATAGACACATTGTGGCACAGCATTGCCACAGCAAACTTCACAGCATTACACAACTATGAGCAACAACCTGGATGACTCTCATAGTATAATGTTGAGTGAGAGAAGCCAGACACAATGGAATCCACCCTGATATGGGGAAGATGTGAGTGGTAAGAGAGAGGCCTCTGTGGGGTTAGCAGGGTTCTATTTCTCAACTTGTGTGATACATATCAACATTTGCACTTTGTGATAACTCAGTGAGCTGTAGCATCTATCTTTGCGCATTTTTCTGCATGTGAATTATACTTAAAAATTTTAAATCTTTTAAAATGCATGAACCACTTCTCAAAAAAAGTTTTAAAAAGTTGAGAAACATGAGGAGAAACATGCATGTTTAAATAGCACTATTTAAAATTCTATAGGATTTTAAATAATCGGTCTTATTTGGATTTAAGCAGACAGTGTAATGTAAAAATTGCTAGTGGCCTCAAATACGCACAAAGAATGGCAGAGTACACCAAAAGGATTTTAGAAATCTCAGTACTGGGTGCTTATCCTCTCCCAATACTCTCTCTTTTCCTCAAATTTGCCCCCACCCAACCCTTTCCAGAGAACTTTATCTTGCCAACTCTTCCCCGCCACCACCTGTCCCCTAATTTTCTGGTTTATTTTTGCAGCAGTCACCTTAGTACATTCTGAACCTGCCTTGCAATACCAGAGTGTCCAAGAATCGGTGTCTATTGCCATTCACAATTGAGTTTACAATATGGAAATTGCACCAATGCTGTATTTTCTTCAATTAATAAGTATACATCTCGATATGTGTGTTATTTTACAGTTCACCCCTCAAAAGTATTTGCTTGATTTTCTTAAGTGCCAGAGGCAAAAAAGGAAGTCATTAAAAGCATAGATTTTGGAATTAGATTAACCAGGATTCAGATTCCAGTTCTGTTGTCTATTAACAACATTTTTGTAACTCAGGGTACCATGACTCACTCACAGAGCTGGTGCAAGGATCTAAGAAGGCAGTAAATGCAAAATTCTTAGCATAACAACAAGAGTAAGAAATCAGTAACTTCAGGTGATGATGATGATGATGATGAGATGATGAAGGAGGATGAGGAAGAGAAGAAGGCCTCATTATTATCATTCCTGGAAAACTATTTAAACCGCAATAGGAAAAGTCTGTATTTTTTGTTTGTAGTATTTACTGCTGGGGTTGAGGGTGGGAGGTATTGGTGTGTGGCCTTTCTGACCAGCAAGCCCAAAAACCCATACAGCAGGGTCCAAAAATTAAGATCTCCAAAAATTAAATAATGGCAAGAAGCATAATCTTTCTAGCAGAACAAAATACCCATTTAGGTGTGTTGACTCATTTCAAAAATCTCCTGAAGAATATACTATTTATGTTTGACTAGGAAGGTTTAGCCTGGGAGGAACAGGGACAGGGGTGAGTAAGAATTTAAAAGCACAGAAGAAACTCCCTAAGGTGAGTTCTGGGTCATAGGTAAAAAACAAAAGAAAAGTCATAGCTCCACTCCAGTTTAGTGCATGGGAAACAAACTGCACGCCTAGCAGTTGCTCAGAGTCCACTCAGCCCACAGAAACCACAGGTGTACTGATTGCGGAGTGACAGCTTGGTTCACAGGTATGAGACCTGAGAAATGCTGACTTGCTGTCTGACTCGTGGAAAGGGGAAGCTGAGGAGGAAGGGACAGAGGAAGGGCGGGGGATATGGATTACTGGCTCACAAACAAGGGGTGGCCCACTTTTGGGGAAGGACTCCAAGCCCCAGGTACCCTACCCTTTTTCACCTCCTAGGAGGAGCAGACAATGAACTGTTACTGCTCAGGTTAAGAACGGATCACGGGAGAAGGGATGGAGGGCCACATATATGTCTGCTTTAGCCCGTTTAGGGCCACGAACCATTAGCGTTTGAACAGAAATGCATACAAGTCCTAAACCTCAGATACCAAAAAGTAACTGGCCCAAAATATCTTTATGGCAAAGATGTATCGTATTTACTAATCCGCTAGACTTAAAATGATAATGGAGCTAAACCAATGTAATTTTCAGTTAGTAACAACAGCAGCTCAAGATAATGCCGATGATCTACTAATAACCTAGCATCTTTCCTAAAATGTCCAGTCCTTCCTAAACGTTTACTAAATCAGTGAGAATCCAGCCAGGAAAACAGAAACCATACCAGTTATTTCAACAGAAAGAATCTGCTATGAGGAATTGGGTAAACCAATGTTGGAGAATTTAAAAAGTACAATGAAAAGGGGATTCTGAGACTGAGACAGAGTAACTACAGGAAGCAGTCCTAGGGCTGAAGAAACGAGGGGAAGACATGGGGGTTACATCTTGGAAGAAGCAGCCAGGAAACTCCAGCTCAGACCTCTGGGAATGGGGCATGGCCAGCCCGTTGCTGGTATCCTTGAGGCAGAGCAACAAGGCTAATGCTGAGCAGCAAGGCTAATGCTGGGCGCCGAGGAAGAAGCAGGAAAGCAGCAGCAGCTCCCGCCGTAATACTGACCCTGTGGCGCTAGGCCGACCACAGAAATAGGAAGCTGAAAGACCCTGAGCTCCTCCTCCAGCTTTGAGTGTTCCTCTGGCGCCCACTACTGGTGGAACCCAAAGGACCTGGCCACAAGAAATGGAGTTTGCAGAGTCTTAGGTTCTGCATCACAAAGCCAAGTCCAGTCATAGAGACAGTCCTAGCCTGGATTCATCCTCTGTTTCCAGGTATTTCTGGGGGGGGTGGGGGGAGGTAACCTGTTTAGGGGAATCTGAAAATCCTGATCATCCTCTTACTCACTCCCATCAAAAAAAATCTGTTTTCAATTATCGAAGATTCTTTTTTCTGAGATAAAGGTAGTTGAGCGAATTTTAGGGTCGTTTCACATTATCTGTACATTTGTAAACAGGTATTCACGAGAGAAGAGAGGTAGCACATCTGAAGTAAATCGTTTATTCTATTTTAGGGCTGTGCCCAATTTGTATAACTCCTTTCAAGGCCTAGAGCCAAGATTGCCCCTCATACTTTCCTAATACCATTTCCACACGTTTCTTAATTGCAACCCTCGCCCCCCACTATGAAGAGCATGAGACCGAGAATCAGGCCTGTTTGGAAGTCTCCACGCCACTGCTCACAGGCTTGGGAGACTGCATTCAGGGTGACACCTCACTTGCTGAGTCTCCCTTTCCTCATCTGTAAAATGGGACAATACGTAATTGTAGGTGGCGAGTATTAAATGTAATCAAATACAATGTATGGCAGAGTGCCTGGCAGTATGTTGAGAAACAAATAATCCTTTTCATTCTTCTTCCAGCACCGAACTCTGACATTTCAAAATTTTTCGGGAGGTGGCCATGAGGCCTGGTTACCAGAATCAGTTTTCAGTGATTTGTGGTGTTTCTCCTCTCTCTTTACTGCAGTGAGGTTTTACCCCTGGTAGTAGCCTCATTGTTTGAAACTCACACGATCAGAACTGAAACAAGGAATGACTAGGGACTAGAAATCGCCGGGACCCTCCCCTGGCCCCGGCATCCAGCTCGGGACTCCCAGCAGGACGAGGGTGGGGCGTGGACCTGGCACCGCCTCCCCGGGCGAGCACGGGGCCTGTAAAGAGCTCTGCGCTCAGCCTGAGCTGTGGGACCTAGGCGCGGAGGGAAGCCGCCCGGCCCGGGGCCTTCGGGGAGTCGGATGCTGCCAGCCTTCCGCTGAGATGTGACCCGGCTCCGCTGCCCATGTGGGGCTCCCGACCCCCAGCGAGGGCGGCGGCCAGAAGGGCCCCTGCGCCCGGCCGTCTGGCCCTCCCACTGCTGCTGCGGCCTCTGCTGCTGCTGGCAGCCGCGCCGTCTGGACGTGCAGGTAAGTGGGCCATCCCGGGGCGCCGTCTACTGCCCGACGGGGACGTAGCCGAGCCGACTCCGTCCCTCCTGCGCAGGGTTTGCTGCGCGGAGAGCCCCGGGCAGAAACTCACTGCCGCCACTCGCTGGCTTGGTTCTGAGTCAAGTTTGCACAGTGCGGAGTTTCACACTTTCCCTTGCGGGTTGCAGAAGAATCAGAAGGAAGTTTGACGGTGGTCACGGTGGCCCATAATAATAACCCCGCACAAGGATTTGGTCCCCGCGGCAGGCTCCCGCCACCCCAGCCGGGGCTGCGCTGAGAAGTGCGGTGGATTGCGCGCTGCGGCCACCTAGACCTGTTGCACTTAAACAAGGAACTCCCCGGAGCTGGAGGTGATGTCTGCACTTTCCAAAACCAAAATCCCTGAAAGAAAGGTTCTGATCCGAAAGAACCGGATCTAGAAAGAAGCAGCGTTTTCAAAGAAAGGTCCCCTCTCCTGGGCACGTCGTTTCCCCCCTTTCACGTACGACCACGTACAGATGTGTGGTGTCCTTTGATTGTTTTGGGAAATAAAACTTGTAACTGATCCATGACATAAGGTAACTGCACTGTTTTCGGTTTTGCTCTTAAGTTTAAACTCTAGCTGTTGGAATCCAATGAACCAGAATGTTTCATTCACCTGATTTCTTTTTTCTTTTGCATTTCTGGTATAGAGAAAAAGTTGTTGTTTTTTCTGGGAACGCCCCCTTCTTATTGACATAGAATATTATATGAGTTTTAGGTGTACAACATGATGGTTCTACATTTGTATACATTGCGGAATGATCTCCACCATCAGCCTATCACCATCTATTACTATCCACAGTTCATACAATGTTATTGATTATGGTCCCCATGCTGGGCATTACATCCCCATGACTTATTTTGTAACTAGAAGTTTGTACGTCCATCCTCTTCATCCATTTCGCCAACCCTTCTTCCTTCGGCAGGCACTAATCTGTTCTATCTATGAGTCTGGTTTTGTTTTGTTTGTTTGTTTGTTTTGCTTTTTAAAATTCCACATACAAGTGAAATCACACGATATCTGTCTTTCGCTAGCATAATACCTTCAAATTTCATCCATGTTGTCACAAATGGCAAGATTCCGTTCTTTTTTTTTAATTTTAATTGTTATTCAAGTACAGTTTTCTGTCTTTTACTCCCGTCCCAGTCCACCCCATGATTCCGTTCTTTATTACCCCCCCACACACACACACAGACACACACGCCCTGCATCTTTTTATCCATTCATCCGCTGACGGACACATAGGCTGTTTACCTGTCTTGGCTATTATAAATAATTCTGCTGTGTACATAGGGGCACATGAATCTTGTCTAATTAGTGTTTTGCTTTCTTCAAATAAATACTTAGATTTGGAATTACTGGATCGTATGGTAGCTCTGTTTTTAATTTTTTGAAGAACTTTTGTACTGTTTTCCACGGTGTCTGCACCAGTTTACATTCCCACTAACCGTGCACAAAGGTTCCGTGTTCTCCACATCCTCACTAACACGTGTTGTCTTTTTGATAGTAACAGATATGAGGTGATGTCTCACTGTGGTTTGGGTTTGCGTTTCCGTGATGACTAGTGATGCGGAGCATCTTTTCATGTGCCAGGTGGTCATTTGTATGTCTTCGTTGGAAAATTGTCTATTCAGATCATCTGCCCATTTTTAAATTATAGTTCTTGTTTGTTTTTCTTTCGTTATTGAGTTGTATGAGTTCTTTATATATTTTGGATATTAATCCTTTATCGAATATTTGATTTGCAAATATTTCCTACCATTCCGGTTGCCTTTTCACTTCTTTAGTGGTTTCCTTTGTCGTGCTGTGTTTTAGTTTGATGTGGTCCCACTTGTTTACCTTTGCTTTTGTTTCCCTTGCCTTTAGTGTCAGATCCCCCAAAAAATCATCACCAAGATTGATTGATGTCAAGGAGCTTACCTTGTGTTTTTTTCCAGGAGTTTTTTTTCTAATCTTACATACAAGTCTTTAATCCATTTTGAGTTAATTTTTGTGTATGGCATAAGACAGTGATCCAGTTTCATTCTTTCCCATGTGACTGTCCATTTTCTCAACATCACTGATGGAAAAAAAACTATCTTTTCCCCAGTTTATATTCTAGTCTCTCCGTTCTTTTCCATTGATCTACAAATATGTCTGTTTTTATGCCAACACCATAC
Source organism: Carollia perspicillata (assembly GCA_004027735.1). Lineage (NCBI taxonomy): Eukaryota > Metazoa > Chordata > Mammalia > Chiroptera > Phyllostomidae > Carollia > Carollia perspicillata. Next base: position 26,946 of record PVKM010003785.1, read on the forward strand.
TGTTTTGATTACTATAGCTTTGTAATATTGTTTGAAATTAGGTCTCATGATACCTTCAGCTTTGTTCTTTTTTCTCAAGATTCCTTTGGCTATTTGGGATCTTTTGTGGTTCCATACATATTTTAGGATTGTTCTGTTTCTGTAGAAAAATACCATTGTGATTTTGATAAGTATTGCATTGAATCTGTAGCTTGCTTTGGGTAATATGGACATTTAAACAATATTAATTCTTCCAACCCATGAGCATGGAATCTCTTTCCACTTATTTGTGTCTTCTTTAATTTCTTTCTTCAGTGTCTTACAATTTTCAGTATACAGGTCTTTCATCTCCTCAGGTAAATTTACTTCTAGGTATTTTATTCTTTTTAATCTAATTGTAAATGGGTTGTTTTCTTAATTTCTCTTTCTGCTAATTCATTGCTAGTGTATAAAAATACAACAGATTTGAAATATTAATTTTGTACCCTGTAATTATATTCATTTTTTGGTTCTAATAATTTTTTGGTGGAGTCTTGAGGGTTTTCTATTAATACAATCATGTTGTTCACAAATAAGTTTTACTTCTTCCTTCCCAATTTGGATGCCTATTATTTCTTTTTATGTCAAATTGCTCTGGCTAGGATTTTCAATACTATGTTGAATAAAAGTCTCCAGAGTGGGCATCCTTGTCTTATTCCTGGTATTAGAGGAAAAGCTTTCAGTTTTTCACCTCTGAGTGTGATGTTAGCTGGGGACTTCTCATATATGACCCGTGTTATACTGAGATATGTTCCTTCGGTACCTACTTGGTTGTGAGTTTTAATCATAAATGAATGCTGAATTTTGTCAAATACTTCTGCATCTATTACAATAATAGTATGATTTTTAACCTTCATTTTATTAACATGGTATATCACGTCAATTGGTTTGCAGATTTTGAGCCATCCTCTTATCCTTGGAATAAATCCCACATGGTCATAGTGTATGATCCTTTTAATGTATTGTTGAATTCGGTTTGTTAATATCTTGTTGAAAATTTTTGCATATGTGTTCTTCAGGATGTTGGCCTGTAACTGTCTTTCTTTGTGATTTGCTTGTCTGGTTTTGGTATCAGGGTAATGCTGCCCTCATAAAATGAGTCTGGAAGCATTCACTCCTCTTCAGTTTTTTGACAGAGTTTGAGAAGGATAGGCATTAAATCTTTTTCGAATGTTTGGTAAAATTCACCAGTGAGGCAGTCTGGTCCCAGACTTTTGTTTGTTGGGAGTTTGTTTTCTTGATTACTGATTCAATCTACTAGTAATTCAGCTATTCAGATTTTCTGTTTCTTCATTATTCAGTCTTGGAAGATTGTATGTTTCTAGGAATGTATCCATTTCTTCTAGTTTGTCCAATTTGTTGGTATATAATGGTTCATAGTATTCTTTGGGATCAGTCGTAACCCTTTTTTATTTCTGATTGTATTTATTTGAGACTTGTCTCTCTTTTTTAGTGAGTCGAACTAAAGGTTTGTTAATTTTGTTTATCTTTCCAAAGAACCAGCTCTTAGTATCATTGATCTTTTTTATTGTCTTTTTAGATTCTATTTCATTTATTTCTGCTCTGATCTTTATTTCTTCCTGCTACTAACTTTAGGCTTTGTTTGTCCTTCTTTTTCTTGTTCCTTTAGGTATAAAGTTAAATTGCGTCTTTGAGATTTTTCTTGTTCTGTGTCACTATAAATTTCTGTCTTCCCACTGCTTTTGCTGCATCTCATAGATTTTGGCATGTTTCACACCCATTTCCATTTGTCTTAAGGTATTTTTTTCCTTGATTTATTTATTGACCCGTTGATTTTCAGTAGCATGTTATTTAGTTTCCACATACAGTATTTTTTTTATTTGTTCAGATTCCTTCTTGTAATTTATTTCTAGTTTTGTACTATTGTAGTTGGAAAAGATTCTTGATAATGATTTCAGTCTTCTTGAATTTGCTGAGACTTGTTTTATGGCCTAACATATGATCTGTCTGGAGAATGTTATATGTGCACTTGAGAAGAAGGTACATTCTGCTGCTTTTGAATGGACTGTTCTGTTCACAGTTATTAAATCTGTGTGGTCTAATGTGTTTAAGGCTGCTGTGTCTTTCTCTCTTTCTTTCCTCCCTTCCTTCCTTCCTTCCTTCTTTCTTTCTTCTTCAAAAAATACTGTGCATTTTCTTCAAATGGGTACAACATGCAACAGTTGTTGGTGAAAGCCAAGGCCATGATATCAGATAAATTAAGAGGCGGGTAAAGGCCAGGCCAGGCTGTTTTCCTTTCTGATGATTTAGCCTAATTCACAGGTAAACTTGGGCAAACCAAGGAGGTGGAGTTAACCTACTCCCTACATACTTTCTCACAAATGTTAGAGGTTTCACAAGCTTTGGCAAGTGCCAGATGTACAAACCAAGACCATATTTCCTGACAAGTGGCTAAAATTCTAAATTCTATGTTTGTTGTTATGTTGCTATGTGGCTTAATCCCTCCAAACACTAAGCAGCAGCATGAACCTTCTGCTCTGCACCCTGAGGAGCGTCACTTGTATTCTTTTTTATTTAAATATTTTATTATTTATGCTATTACAGTTGTCCCAATTTTTGCCCCTTGCCCCGCCCACCCAGCCCGCCCCAGCTCCCACAATCAATCCCCACACCGTTATCCTTGTCCATGGTTCTTCATGCATGTCCTTTGAGTAGTCCCTTCTCCTACTTTCCACCAGTCTCTTCCTACTCCTCCCCTCTTACCGCTGCCAGTCTGTTCCTTGTTTCTGTGCCTCTGGTTCTGTTTTGCTCTTTAGCTTATTTTGTTCATTACAGTCCACCTATAAGTGAGATCATATGGTATTTGAAAGCTGGTGTTTCTTTATTGATTTTCTGTCTGGATGATAAATCCATTCGTGTAAGTGGGGTATTCAAGTCCCGTACTGTTATTATATTGCTGTTAATTTCTCCCTTCATCTCTTAATATTTGCTTTATGTATTTAGGTGTTCCTGTATTGGGTGTATAAATACGGTTGACTCTTGAACAAAATCCCCCAAATCTTTCCAAAATTCCTCAAAGAGGGAAAAATAGAGAGTTTTTTATATCTATAAACAATTGAATGTAATTTGGTTTTGGAGCTTTAGAATACAATCTAAATATTAGTACTACACTCACACTTACTAGAACTAATATACTATAATAAACACAATGAGGGTATTTGTTGAAGTGTCTCTTCTTTGATATAAACACAGCAGCATTGGGTATTTTATTTTACTGATATGTTATTCCAGGACATACTTCATACACACACAAATGATTCTAGCGGAACTAATTAAGCTTTTTTGATTAATTTTTAAGCTTCATATTTTGAACTAATTTGAATATTACAGAAAAGTTGCAAAAAAAGTGTAGAGTTTCCATAACTCCCTCATCTGGTTTCCTCCAATTTTCCCCTCCTGTGTAACCATTCTGCAAGGTTCGAAGCTAGCGAATTAATGTTGGTGTGATATGTTTACTGAACTGTAGACCTTGCTGGAATCCCACCAGTTTTTCAACCAGCGCCCCCTTTCTGTTCCAGGACCCACTGCAGGACCCCACACAACATTAATTTGTCACGTCTCCTTCATCTCCTCCAATCTGTGACAGTCCCCTAGCCTTTCTTTGCTTTCAGGCCCTTGACACTTATAAAGAGTTCTGATCAACTCTTCCTTAGAATATTCCTCAGTCTGGGTTCATTTGATGTTTCCTCATGATTGGCGAGGTTATTACTTGTGCACAGGAATACCATATACATGCCCTGACTGGTGTGTCCCAGTTGGTTGGGCAACATCCCACAAGGTGAAAGGAAGGTTGTGGGTTTGATTCCCGGTCAGGGCATGTGCCTGGGTTGTGGGTTCAGTCCCAGGTTGGCACACTTGTAAGAGGTAACTGATGGATGTGTCTCTCTCACATTGATGTTTTTCTCTTCTTTCTCCCTCCCTTCTCCTCTCTCTGAAAATAAATACAATCTTGAAAAAAAGAATACCATACATATTATATTATCTTTCTCAGTGCAGTGTGCTGAAGCATTTATGATATTAACATGTCTTTTTTACTGGTGACATTAGCCTTGACCGTGTGGTTGAGGTAGTGTCCAGAGGGTTTCTCTCTGTAGGGTTAAAACTTTCCACTTTGTGATTAATAAATATCTTATGGGAAGATACTTTGAGATCATGCAAATATCCTGTTTCTCCTCAAACATATACCCACTAATTTTAGTATCCACCAATGGATACTGCATACCTATCATGATTAATGGTGATTTTTTTTATTTCCCTCTTTTCTTCTCCATATTAATTGGAATACTATTACAAGGAAGAGCCATCAACTTCTCCCCCATTTACTTAATTATTTGATTGTTTAAATGTGTCAATAAGAACTCATGAACATTTACTTTGAGTTATTATCCAATACAATTATATTTTCTGCTCAGATTTTTCTGTCTTTGGTCATTAAAAGTTCTTTCAGTTTGGCTCCTCCTCCTTGACTTCTGTAATGGGCATGTTCACTGCAAAATCCTCACTGTAGTTCCAACAAGGGCCGTTTTTCATACTCACAGCCAACTGTCCATGCAATTCCAAGCCAGCCTTCCTCCTCCATTTTAGGTGAAAATACACATGTTGTAAAAGGGCCACTAAACTATCTACTAAATGCTCTATCTTCTTATTTTAAAAATTGGCTCATAGTTTTTAAGTTCAAAGTATAACTTCACATGCAGTTCAGGAGCAAATAGCACAGGGGAATGAGGTGCTTGAGAGGGTCGAATTTCACGAAGAAGAATTACCTTAACACCCCATGCATCCATTTAGAGTTTTCAAAAGTTCAGATGTACTTGACACAGTATGATTTTTAAATCATCTTGCTTTGAGCACTTTCCATTCATTCATTCATTCATTCATTCATTCATTCATTCACTTAATGTCATTCATTCCTACTTTCAGGAGCTGTTCCAGGCATTGAGGTAAACAGAAGCAAGGCTTCTTTCTCATGGAGACTTCAGTCTCAGACGAGTTATATTACATTAAAGTATAAATGCCAGAGTCGAGGAAACCAAGCTGATTTAGAAGCACAGGACAAGGCAACTGCTCTAATTTAGGGGTTAGGCTGGGCTCCCTATAAAAGGTCTTTTAACCTGAGACTTACGAGAATTGCTGTGGTGTGTGTACACACACCTGTCACATCGCACTCACTCTGCTTGCGGAGGAGATACCCATGGAAAAGAAATGATGTGTCCACGTAAATACTTCAAAACCGTTTAGAAAACATAAATTCAATTAATAGTCACAGATAGGCTGCCATTTGCCCACATTGTGTGAAATACTTATAATTTGGTATAAATTCATGCCTTTTCATTTAAAATACTAGCAAGAAAATGAAACCAAATTCTGCTTTAATAATATTCTATCCTTAAATTACCAGGTAGTTAACATTCTTTTTTTACATGTACATTTCTTTCTTATAAAACTGCATATCGGCAAACAAAAACCTAACAAAAAATAGCAAAATACCAGGAAAAGAACAATATTTTTGAGGGTGGCATCACCAAGTAGGTAGGAGTAAGGAGCTTCATAGCTGTAGGCAGCCTGACTCAAGGTCATTGTCAGCCTCAACAAGTCACCCCGTGGTCTGCGGCTCTTCTCTTCTCAGTACTGAATCAAACCACAAATAATTATCAAAGACCGCAAACGTTAAGCTGTGGTTTCTAAGGTAGACCTGCTGTCCTATGTGCTATTTCCCACTTTCTGAGTCAACACAGTCCTTGGGTCTCTGTGGGCTTGAACGAGCATGAGCAAAGGATGTGTCTTAATTGATTTATTCTTCCAGTTGTTCCTGCGTAAGTTCCACTGTTGTCAGTATCTTTGACTCTTCTTCATGGGTGGCCTGTCCGTTGTTACACTGCTTTTATCCTAACCAGTGTTTTTCATTTGGGGGATTTTTTTTTTTTACATCTTTGTGGCAAGAAAGTACTTGAAGAGTTGATCTTCAGCAAAGCCTGTATGGAAGCCCTCTTCATTTTATTGCATCTAGTTGTACAACTTAATCAAGGCATAATTCAGCCCTGAAGAAGTCTGAGCCTAGTCCTGGTCACCCTCAAAACATCAGAGCATCTACTCGCCACTACAGAGTTAACCTACTGGGAAATATTTCACCCTTGACAGTGTTTTGACAACTACTGCACTCTTCCATCTTCATTGTGTCGATTGGAAAGTCTGAGATCACACTGTCAACCTCATTTGCCTCAAAATCCCAGTCAACAGTGTACGCAAGTCAATACTGTTAATTACTTCCAAGTCCCCACTACATAATTTCTTCCGAATTTCTACTAAAGAATAATTTTTAGACCTCTTACTTTGTCTATTCACTTTTGCTCACTTTTATCTTCTGGATTGTTTCTTTAAAAATTTCAAGTGAATTTCATTCATTAATGAAAGAATCACATTACCTCTGCGAGGATAAAAAGAAGTACTAGTTGTGAAAATGATTTGAAAAATAAACTGGATGGTGTATGTTGATATTTAATAAACACCTACTGATTGAACTTGGAGTTCCCAACAGCTATTCTTTTCGATACCTTAGTGGTTCCAGGTGGTTTGTCTTTGACTCTGTTTTCTCTTTTATCGTTTTTCTTCTAAAGCAAATTATCAAGTAGCAGAGACTCTGCCCTACATTTGATTGACTCTTCCACAGTTCCTATGATATGCATTACTACTAATCAAGACACTTTAGAAATAGCCAGATGTAGAGAAAATCAAGTCTCTGGCCTCAAAAAGCTAATTTCTGAAAGGAAAGGGAAAAGAAGGGAAGACATTCATACAATAGATGACATGAGATATTAGGACTGATTTTCTAACAATGGGTCTGGCATATAAAAATCAATAATGGCATCTTGAAAATAGGTATTTTAGGAGGCTATACACAAAAATCTCCCAGCAATGTATTTCTTAAACTCCTCTTGACAGAATTCCAGGTGGGTCCTGGTACACCTTGGTCAGAAAAAAAAACATTAAATGGTAAACCTTCACCTCTGATAAGTGGATTTAATCTCCAAAGTATTCAAAGGCACTTTCAACGAACTTGGGTAATCCAGCTGGGAAATGCTCTGTTGGGCAAAAGCAGAGGCGTGACTACAAAATAATGAGATGGAAGTGTTTGCATTGTTAGCTACATCTGGAGATAATTGCCGCTGGAAGGAAGCATGCCTCGGATGCTGCAAGCCGAGCAGCACCACGGGGATAATCATGAACACGCCCAGGCGAAGTGGGAGATACGCACTCTCTGATGGGCGAACCCAGTACGTTTACTTTAAAGTCCTACTTGCTATCAAGCACCAACAGCAGTAATCGAAACATGGTTAAAAGCACATAGATGTACTTATTCAGGCGTGGCTGTAAAGAAAGAACATCGCTTTTGCTGTATGACTTTTGCATCGCTCATTTGTATAAGCATGCATATACCTGAGCACATCGCATACTCCGACGGATGGTGTCCCACCTTCAGAAAACATCTGCTCCGTGAGAGCAGGGCCTCCTGCGCGTTTCTGTCCTCTGCTGCCCTGCCCTGGTGCCTGCCAGGTTCTGTCTCCAGCCCAGAGCTGGCGCCCGGCAGCTCTGTGTTGAATGACTGGCGTGGCTGTGCACAGTTCCGGCAGCTGAAGCTTCGGTAAGAAGAAATACTGGGGCTGTCCCCATCGAGTTTCCTCTGTCTCTCCTTAGAAACAGTCATCTGGAACTTGCAAATTTATAATGACCTTACAGTCCTTTCTTCCCACAACACTCTTCCTTAGAGCAGTTCCTGAAGGCAGTAGGTGAGTTACCTGAGCAGACAGAGCCCTGTGTGGTCAGAACACGTGGGTTCAGGCACCTGACAAAGAGCTGAGTCACCACAGGCAAGTCACTCAGCCTCTCTGGGCCTGTGTCTCTGGGCCTGTGTCTCCGTTCAGTGCTAAAATGAGAATGGAAATTACGGAGAACAATACTGAGCTAATAATTCTTGAGCTCTTTCTTGATGCCAGGCACCGTGTCAAGGATCCTATCAACGAGCCTATGGAACAGATAGTACTGTTGTCTTACTTTACAAATGAGTAAATTGAGGCACCGAGGTTAAATAAAATACAGACGCAAAGCTGGTAAGTGGTAAGCAAGGAGGAGGCCCCAGGGTCGCCCTAAAATGCTGGTTGTTGGAATGGCTCTCTGACGTGCTCATATACGCAGTTACTAAAACAGTGAGATAGGGCAGAGGGCAGGGCCCTGTGTAAATGTGGTATGGGTGTATTGGCATGCAGATGTACATAAGTATTACAGAGAAACTGCGGCAGCTCACATGTACAGCAGTGAGCGGGCAGAGGAGCAAATACTGGGGATGGTGGCCGGGGGAAGATAATTCGGTTCCCTGTCCACAGAGAACACAGCTGTGTGTCTTTTCTCAGGTAAACAGTTTCTGAGTCACATTTTAAGTGCTGCTTAGATGGCTTACACTCTAAGGGCACTTGCTATGTAATTAGGAGGTGAGGAGGAGAGAGGAGTTAATATTTTTCAAGACAAATAGTTTATAATTCGAGACAAAAAAATTATACCTTTTCTTTCACCATGATGGGGTTAGAACAACACTTAACGACAACCTGACTCAAGGCAGCAGTCCTGTTGGCTGTCCTTTGTGGTGGTTAGGATGAGTTATTTGAAAGTTTTCAAAGCTTCTTGAAATTGGTTACTCACCTTCTGGTGCTTATTGTACCTTAACTCTTTTTAATCTCATTCTCCACGATAGAAAAGTCATTCAGGAGGTGATTTTTTTCTTTTCTTTTCTTTTTTTTTTTTTTTTGCAGGGGGAGGTGGGATCTTACACCATATTAAGGTATGTAGCCACCACTTGCCATGGGCTACTACTTCTTCATTAAAAAGCATTTGTCATGCTGAGCCCTGAATATAGTGTAAGTGTACCAAGGTGATTTCAAGTTCAGGCTGTCCGCCCTCATTCAGATGCCTATGGGTCCTACCCTGATCCCATGGTTTATGTAAGCCCCACCAGTCCCTGATTAGTTCAGATCAAAAGCATTTCTACTTGCCAGGCACTGGAGATAGAAAGGCTCTATAGGACACGCTCCCCAATGACAAACAGCTCACAGCCTCGTGGTTCCTTCACTCTCCTCCACCGTCAGCAGGACACAGTGGGCCGGCAGGCTGGAGGCTTTCTTGGGACAAGGCTGGGCAGGCTTCCTCAATGCCAAGGCTTCTCTAGTCAGTCATGAGTTTGAGATACTTGAATAGCCCCAAAGCAGAAGTCTCATAAGTCTGGTGGTTTTCACATCAGTGGAGAAATGTACTGTTTTTCACGGAAAAGTTGGAATGTCTCAGCCCCAAAACAGAGAGGTTTGGGGAACCACAAGACCGATTACTCTGGCATGTGGTGAGTCCACTCTGAGAACCTCACCACTTTGTACTTGTGCTCATCAGGCACTAATTTATTGAAAGCATTTAGACTTCTCCCACAGTGTAATGAAATGCAAGTGTGTACACTTTCCTGGCAGGCGTGTAATTAAAACTGCAACATGCTTAGATTATGACCTTAATACTAATTTTGAGGCAAGTAGGAAAATGCCACATGTCATTTCACTATACTTAGAGACCTGTCTACAAGGTACCTCTGGGAAACAATGTAACAGCCATATTTTACAAGCCTCTACTAATGCAGTTGCACATTGCAAATGCCATTCATCTGTTGTCTTCCTACTAGAAGGACCCAAGAGTAGACATAGGACATTCTTCCTATGGTGCTGTGACAAAGGTGAAGGCAGGCTAGAGGGCTTGCCCAAAGGCCAAGTGGTAACAAAAGGAAAACAAACACTGAGAGGGGTCACCAATCTAAATGACATGGCTTACAAGATACAGTTGACCAGTCACTACTTGTAAGTTCGTTAAGTGGACACCTCCTTGCAGACCCCTCAGAGCTTTGTTATGGCATAGGCCACCTTAAGCTCCCACAATTCAACGGGGCACCCCAAGTGTTCAAAGCCCAGACTGCGGTCAGAAAAGCTGTAAGGGAATCCGGAGAAGTTCCGCCCCTTTATGAGATCTTATGAGTTTAGTTTTTCTCTTCAAAGACTAGACCGTTACCCAGAAACTATTGTCAGTCTTCTCATTGGGTTTGTAGTTTTCTTTATAAAGATAAAATTGAGCTATTACAAAGAATGCTTTTTCAAGATTCTTCCTTTGGCAGAGACCATGCATACCCTACATAACATCACAGCATCGTTGTACTTTAGTAGCTAACATAGTACAGGTTAGCAGTCATTACATGGACGCGCAGGTGGAGGAACAAGGGCTCTTTAGTTCTGAAAGATACTATGGAGGGAGGGCACACAGGAGCAGAGCAAGTTAGGGGGTTGCAGGGAATTTGGTGTGGCTGGTGAACATGGTACATTTGGCAGAATTGCAAAGGAGAGGTTGGACCAGACCATGAAGAATCTCGTGTTTCAAACCGAAGTCGTAATGGTGCAGCGCTCTCAGAAATAACCATGTGCGTCGGTCCAACAGCTTCATGGTCGGGGCTGTGAGATCACTGGATCGTGAGAGAATCAGAGCTATACTTTTGGCCCCGAGTCTTGTATGGGAAAAAGTGCTTTCATTGCCCATGATTGGCACTTGACTCCTGACGTCAGTGTGGGTGTGATGTGTTCACTTTGGTGTCAAATTATCAGTGCAGGCAGGTTAGAAAAATGCCTTCTGTCAATTGGAACATTTATCCAATCTTTCTCTCCCTTTTCCCAACTTGGGACAATGCCTTGTCTAAAAACTGCAAAGATTTCAAAACCACAAGAAATACTAGTTACCAATTCTTTGTTTCTTAAATGGGCTATTTCTCCCCTTAAAAAAAAGTACTAATTCTATTTTTATCACTCCTTTGCAGCATCAAAACAGATAAAAGGGAAAGTGTTCCTTGATAAATCCTCATCTGTTCATTTAGTTCTCACAACAGAATGCCTCTCACTCGTGAGACCCTTGCAGCTCGGCTTCATCAGGATGTCCTGCTGTTTCTGCTTTGAAAACAACTCCCTGCTGCCCACCCATCTTCGTATCCACAGCCAGCCTCTGGGCGCAGGCTCAGCCTCCCTCACTGGGGCAGCTGTAATTATGGGTTACTGGTTTCTCCTGTTCTTGCCCTTATCCAGTCTTCTCCCAGCAAAGGGTGAAGTAATCTGGTTGAAATATAAACAGGCTCATGGCATCTCCTGATCACAAGGCATCACTACTTGCCCCCTGGATTTCAGATATAATCTGGGTTCCCTTACAGGGCTTACGAAGAAGGGGGTCTAGCCCCTTCGTACTTCTTCAGTTTCGTCGTAGCCACTCTCCTCCTTTTTCATGGTAGGGCTGCCTCCAGGTGACACTTGGATTTATTGACAAGGGGATGATCCAAAACTGATAGCGCTTTCACCTGCGCAATCAAAAAGACGGTGTCCATCCAAATGAGAATGTGCAGGACTAAAAAGCCAGAACGTTCTCTCCCCAGAAACAGTGTATAAAACAACACCCACTTTAAGTGCATTTCTATTGAAGCTATTTACTGCTATGATTACTTGTCATCTATGTACGATGACCCTAACTAAGCATTTGTCCTTAAAAAAAAAATCCAAAAAGCTGTTGCTGTGATTTCCATTTGCTGCTAAAAGTCTAAGTAAGTTTTTAGTCTTCATTACATTGGGCCTGTAATTTTCTTTATAAAAATAAAATTGACCTATTATAAAGAACACTTTTTCAAGATTATTAAAGCAGGAGTCATTTATAACATTATTGGGAATGGAGGGGCCCTATTTTTTTCCTCCTGTTTAATTTGCTGTTATTTTTTTTTATTTGGTGATTAATCTCTCTGAGTTTCTCTCATCTTTACATCTTTATTGTATTAACTATCTGTTGCTGTGTAACAACTTACCTCAAAGCTTAGCAGCTTAATACAACCAGCACTACCTCGCAGAGTTTCTGAGAGTCAGGAGTCCGGTGATGGCTTAGGTGGGTGCTTCTGGCTCAGGGCCTCTCGTGAAAGTTAGTCGGGTTGTGCTGCTACAGGTTGAAAGCCTGGGGCTGCAGTCGTCACAGGACCCGCTTCTAAGCTCACTGACATGCTTCTTGGAAGGAGGCGTCCAACCAAGAGAGGAAAGCAAGGTAGAAGCCAACATGTCTTTTATAACCTAATCTTGGAAATGGTGTACCATCACTTCAATCATATACACTTGGTCACACAGACCAACCCAGATGCCATGTGGGAGGGGACTGTACAGGCTGCAAATGTTGGGTGGAAGGAATACCGGCGGGCCATCTTGGAGGCTGGCTATCAAAATTGTGGTGACACGTACAGTTTACCCAGAACGTGGAGAGGTACACACATTATTGTCATGTTATTAATGCCCTCTGTTGAACTAGTTATTACCACAGTTTGGTAACATTTTGATAATCAGCATAGCATTTTTAGAGGATTATTTAAACAAGTACAAAACACTAAACACAATGTTGAATCAATGAGCATTAATGATTGACAGCACATTGCAAAATTCAGGTCACTTCAGAAAAGCAAAATGGCTTTGTTTCCTCATGGCAGTGACCAAAAAAACATGAATTAAATTAAATGAGCAATCTGTTCTTTTTACTTTAAGTTACTTCTTAAACCTTTTTCGGGTGTGTTTTAGGCATTTTGTTCCATTGATTTTTACTTGTATTAAAAGATGAGCAGAAACCAGTGTTGCATAAGATAAAGACTTGTATAAATTAAGCACTGAGAAAATATGCCTGGACTGTAATATCTAAGATAACGTATGTTTTAAATCTCCAGACTCAAGATGCCACAACTCAGAATATTCTAGTTCCTTATCTGATAGTTCCATGGAATCACGTGTTGGTAATATCTTACATCTGTGATATTATAATGCACAGTCTGTTTTAATTATAGTTCTTACAGATGCTAACCACTCTTCACGTGTTAGCTCATCTGCACATGCAGAACCACAGGTAGCATTTTAGATCTGGAAAGATCTGTGGAATTTTTTGGATTGAAACTTTTGAATGGTTGAGAAATACTGTCCTCCACGGTTCTGCCTCCCCATGTCCTCTGTTTCATATTTAAAAATATGATTAAAATTTCAAGCCTTGTGATAGCATAGAGCAGTATAAAATCATTGATCACTGTAAATAATTCACGCTGGAAATAACCTCCAGGAAAACGCCGATACCAGTTGATACAGTATGGTGCCAGAGAGTGGGAAGCGTAGCACAGAAATCAAAGGACAGTGGCAGGCTGTGTCCTTTTGAGAGCCTCTTTAGTCCTTTGCACATAAACCCACACAGTGATCAGTATTTAAATTTCTTGTTAAAAATAAAACTGAGATATCAAAAAATGACCAAGGTTGAAAGCAGAAGTCGTTACAAGCATAGCACCTACGCACACAAATACACGCGGAACTGCCTGCATTTTGGTCGCTCTGCCACATGCGGAAGATTTTTTAGCCTTAGCCTCGGGGTCATATAAAAAGTTTAATTCTACGGTAAAAAATTTGTTCTGCCTATTCCTTTGGCTTGTGAAATTAGAATACGTGGCATAGAGCGACTCTTAGCCAAGGGTCACCGGAAGCATAAAGCTAGTTCCTTTCTTAGGTGAGTGCCGGCTGAAGTGCGCAGGAATCGTGGGACTTGAGCCACGTTGGACCGGCCTCCTGTGACTTCGCTGTGCTTTGTTTCCTGAATCTGATTTTCAGTATCAAAATTCGACATTTTCCAAGTTCATTGACTGGCACGTACAGATGTGTGAGGGGATACGTTTTTCATAGAACTCAGTTACTACCCAGTGCTCTGTGATCTCTCCCATAGGTCAATGCTTCGATTCTTACATGTTACCACTGGATTGCTTTACTTATTATTTCAAGGATCATCCTCGTTTTCTCTCATAAGAAACTATCTTTCACTCTCTTTTGTCCTTTTCTAATTTTCTGGCAGTTTCTCAATTTTTTATCATGTCTGTACAGAGCATTTTTACAAATTAATCCTCTAGACACAGTTTTTCTTAGATCACAGTATGAAATTATCAGCATTTGATTAAGTGATTGTCTTCTTTTGCTGGTTTCTTTTCTAATTATTGCTTTATACATACTTTTTAGTAAAGCTAACCCCAGCTCCAATCTCCAAACCTCTACCCTTCCGGGGCATCTGTTGTAAATTCCATTTCTGTATCTCATAAAGGAATTATTTAGTTATCTGCGGGTGCACAACAAACCACCCCAAAATAGTGGTTTTAAAACAACGACTTTATTATCTCTCACAGTTCTGAGGGTTAACGGGCACAGTGGGGTGGTCTGCCAGTCTCCCCGGGCGTCCCCCACACACCCTCCGTCTGCGGCAGGTGGCTGGGATGCCCACAGTGCTCCTGCTGGCCCCTTCGGGAGAGGCCGGGCTCAGCCAGGACGACTGAACCTCTCCCTCGTCACACAGCCTCTCCACACGGTGTCTCCAGCAGGGTTGCACAGCTTTTCCATGGCAGCTCGGGGCTTCCAAAAGGCAAACGTGGAAGCTGCCAGGCCTCAGCCCCTCGGCCACCCCTGTCACATTCCGTTGGTGGAAGTGAGTCACAGTGTGACTCGCTGAGTCACTCCGGCTTTTGGGAGGAAATGCACAGTGCACCAGTACTGGAAGACCCTATCTGGAGACGAGTGACCCCAGGGGTTATGTTTTCCTTGTCCTCCCCCAAGACCTTGATTTCTCTCTACTCCTGTTTCAGTTCCTTGGGTCCCAGGTGGTTTGTCTAAGCCTGTAAACCTCACCTTCGTATCCATAAACATGAAGAATGTCCTGCAGTGGAGTCCCCCCGAGGGCCTGCCAGAAGTGCAAGTTACTTATACTGTGCAGTATTTCATGTAAGTAGGTCCTTTTCCTTTCGGCTAGTTTATAAACACAAGACTCAGACTTCAAATAATTGTGCAAAGATAAATCATCTTTTGTATTAAGAAAATTTTACCTGTTTCATGTTAATTTTTCTTTTTTTAAAGATTTTATTTATTTATTTTTAGAGAGAGGGAAAGAAAAGGAGAGAGAGAGGGAGAAAAATATCACTGTGTGGTTGCCTCTCACACGCCCCACCACTGGGGACCGTGCCTGCAGCCCAGGCATGTGCCCTGACTGGGAATCGAATTGGCGACCCATTGGTTCCCAGGTCCATGCTCAGTCCACTGAGCTATACCAGCCAGGGCTCTTGTTATGTTTTGTTAGGTTAAATTAGAAAAGAGTTTTGTTGGGTGTTTTTTTTTTTAAGAAAAGAATTTCTTGGTGGAGACAGGAGCGTTAGGGGCTGAGGCAAATGGAAATTATTTAAATGGGGGAAAGAATTTGGCCAAAAGATTATCATATGGCTGGGCAAACAAGGAAATCCACTGTCTCTGAAACATCTAAACTTATAAGGATTATAGACATTTTTAAGTGAAACTGAGCACAGAATTACGGGCAGCTAGCTGTTCTTACTAGAGATAGTAATGAATAAACAGTTTTACTTTCTACCTCTCCCTCAAAACTCAGTGCAAGCGAGAAAGAATGCAAATCAGATGGACAGAGCCCATTTTCAGAGCAACCCAGGAAATGGCCACAACCCCTAAGCCACAACTAGGAGGCGCACAAGCCAAATACTGTGAAATTTGCAATAAAACAACCACAGAAGCTTGAAGTAAACCTATACCTCCTCAGACTCCAGCAGTAGAAAATAATTTCACAAGTATAAATGTCACAGTACCGAGAACTTACCTAACAATCCAAGGTTGTGGAACCTAAGGATTTCCACCACCAGAAATTGAGGAAATGTGCCCCGTGGAGCGCCAGATTGGTGCCACAGAGTGTCAGGGGAAGAAGCTACAACAGAAATCACGGTCAAGTGGTGTATCCACTGTAGAAGCTCAGGAGCAGCCCAGGGAGAGACCCTAGTGAGACGGGGCAGGTGGGAGGCAGGCAGCCCAGGGAAGTGCCGTCAGCCGCATCAGCCTCCTGCTGTTGAAAATGTGTTTCGTAAACATGTTTCTGATGAAAAGCTTACAGAGAAGAAGTAGCAATCTCTTCCCAAGGAAGAGACTCTAAGACCACAGAAGGAACTTCTTTTAAAAGCAAATGGGCGGGACTTAGGAAAAAGATGGAGTATAAAAATGTTAAATAAGAGACTTTTAAAACGTATTATAGCTAACTGATAGCGATAGTTGACCAGGTAGCAATGACTATCTGGAGTTGCACATCATAAATGCATGTTGCGTCCAGCAAATTTAATAAAAACAACAGCAAGGCATACCTTGGTGAAGGAAGTTACTGGCCTTTAAGAAAATGCAATGATTTCTGGACGTTGTAGCAAAAGCAGGACTTAAGTCAGGTGGGGGGCGGTGCTTGCTGTTGGCAGCACTCAGCAGAAAGTGGGGGTACATCTTCTGAGAGAAAAGTGGGTGAGGCCTGAAACTCTTAGGAGTTCAACAGAAGTATTTTCAGGCATTTGTGGAACTCAGACATTACTCCCCTCAGACCTTATTGGAAGTGAGAGGGCCCACTAACTAAAGATAATATAGCCACCTGGCATTTAAAAAAAAAAAAAGATGAACCTGAACAAAAAACTTGGAAATGACAGGATGATGGCATGAAGATCCGTAGCATGCGTTGTAACAATCTAAATGAAGACCCAAGACTAAATCATGATGGGAAATAAGGTTATTGAAATTTCTCATAAATGTTTGATCCTAGACAGTAACAAAACAAATCAGAAGGTGGGGGAAAACCGTATGTACTGATTTTCACAGCAGGAAACCATTAAATATGATCTAAAGTAAAAATACTTTATTTTCATATCTAAGCTCTCGATATTTTTCCAAAAACAATTTTCTTAATTTTAAAGATCTTTTAAGAACTAATATCTCTTATGATGATGAAACATTTGAACTATAGCAATTTCTTTAACTTCACTTTTTTATATTAAAGTTTAAGTCAAGTTAAATTTAATATTTTTATTACAACCATTTGTGTGGTATAATCTGGTTTTTAGCTACGCATTCAGCTATCTAATCACCCTTCTGGTTATATATAAACATAATGCGATGTCCAGAATCATGTATACCAAATATTCCAGGATAATGGGTTTCAGGGCAATTTATTTCTCTCTTGATTCTACTTTTCTGATTATTCGAGTTTTTAAAAAATATACCATATTAACAAAAAAGAATACAGTCATTTTTATCTCTGAAAAACAAATTCTGGTCCCCAAAGGCAGAAGGAGGCTTCAGCTGCCGTTCCTAATGCCTTCATTTGTCTAGACCCTCACCCTGGTTTCTGAGGAGCCTCCCAGCAGCTGGGTTTCGGACAGAAGATGTCACCGTGTGAAGGGAAATGGCTCCCGAGCAGGGCCTTGCTCCTTTTCCATTAGGTGGAGCAAAGAGCTTGCTCTGTGCTTTGTCTGTGTCTGTGATTCAGAAAAGGACATTTAAACGTGGGCAGAGTCATCACTGCTCTCGGACAGCAGGTAACTTAGATTGCTCAACGTTTGAAACAGAGTATTTGAAAACAAATGTATGTGTGGGCAGGAGTGCAGGGTGGTCTATTGAAACAGAGTATTTGAAAACAAATGTATGTGTGGGCAGGAGTGCAGGGGGGTCTATTTCAGGGGCAGGGCTCCCCGCTCAGCTCCCGCTGGACAGTCCTGGGTTCACAGCCCGGCTACGAACCAAGCTGGGTAGCTTTGGGCAGGTTACATACTATACTTTTGAGTAAAGTTTGTTTCCAAGTAAGAGATGAAATGCGAACAAAAGTTTATATCTGCCAAAAGAACGTAATGTAAAAAAATATATAATATAGCACTGAAGACCCAAGCTTTGGCGTCAGGGAAAAGTGGATCGTGTCCCAGATATGTCTTTTACTGGTGACCTGAACTTGAGTGGTTGGGTCCCTTCATCGCACCGAGCCTCCGTGTCCTCATCTGTGAGATGGTATAAAAATAATGGCACCTGCCTCGTAGGGATACCATGATAACTAAGGTAATGTGTGAATACTAAACGCCACCTGGCACACAGTCAGCACTTGGTAGAGGTTTCCTGCTACCACCAGAAAGCCGTCTGAGACCACCCAGGGCCCCTCGTGACTTTTTACCTTGCACAGATGTCATCGCTGGGGTGTTTATTGAATGATTCATGTCTGTCAGCTTGTCAGACTTACAAAGCATTTTGTCTGGAACCCGGTAAACAGCATTTTCTTCTCCATCAGCATCTGTCCTGGGAAGCCGCCACGCCCTTGGCACAGTGAGGAAGTGTGAGGAGGGAGGGTCAAGTAGGCAATGGCAGTATTTCTCAAAAGACACATCAAGACCTGTTAGTGGGCCGTGAAATCAACCTGGAGGGACAGAACTAACGTTATTTTTAGTGGAAGGGCCCGGAGTGGTGTGGAAGGGATTGGAATGGAAAGTAAGGGAATGCATGGCGTGCGGCAAAGTTAGGTGTTGTCTTACAAAACCTTTGTGTTAGTATGTTAGATATGTGTATGACTTTGTGAGCTGGGTCACAGTGGAAAATGTCTTTCTTCCTGGGGCTCACAGTCAAAGTTTGAAAGCCCCTAGGCAGTGGCGGTCACTTGGTCAGCAGTTGGTCAGCAAGAGCTGACTGTGGCATTTCTAGTGAATTACGATAGGGATGAAACAGGAGGTGTCTACTTTCAGGAATCTGTTGCCACATTCTGAAAAGGGAAGACACCCTTAATCTTTGACAACACTCGACAAAATTTATATTGCCTCCTTCTCAAGATGTGCGCTTCCCTTGCTTTTGTGATATTTGTTTTCTTTCTCGTTGGCTGCTCTTTCTGTTTTTATAGGTTTCAAGTGTACAGTTCTACAACACTTCATCTGTGTATTGTGTTGTGTTCACCACCCAAAGTCAAGTATCTATTCTGTCACCTTTAAGTCCCTTTTACCCGCTCCGTCCTCCCCCTACTCCCCTCTCCCTCTTGTAAACCCCACACTGTTGTCTGTTTCTAAGTGTGCTTCGTGTCCCACCTTTAAATCTTGATGCTCCTGAAATTTTATCCTAGGCTTTGCTTTGTCTCCATGGATAATTTCATTCACGTCTATGCCTTCGAAGAGCACTTTTTTTTCCCCCATTTATTTCAAAATCACTACCTCCCACTCACAACTCTCTCCTGAGCCCCAGTGTCTGTGGACATCTGCATTTAGGTATCCTTCACATACCTCCGGCCCCGCATGTCAACCGGATTCGTCATCTCTCCTTCCCTCTACTCCCCACTCCCCATTTTCCAAACCCACTCTTCTTCCGTGTTCCTTACCTTGGTAAACGTTACCACCATTGCACCCTTGTGTCCCAGACAGAAAGAGACGTCATCCTTAACTCATCTCCTGCATGCACTCAATCCCCAGGTCCTGTGGCCTGATGTTTCTTCATTTGTCCTATCGTTAGCTCCACGTCTAAGCCACCTGCGCCCTGCACCTGGACCACTGCAGTGTCTTCCCAGCTCCTCTCCCCACGACCCCCAGCGTTGTCTCAAACCTTAACACTCCGCTGCAGTCCCTTCAGCAGACTCCCGTGAAACCCTGTCTCTTTCCTCGGCTTATCTCCTGTCGCTTTCTGTACCTCAGTCTCTCCCACCTAAACACGTTCCCTCCTCTGTATTTACTCTGGATGTAGTGTTTTAAATAAAGGAAAGGAAAAGACGATGTTAACTAGTAATCATCGCCACCGTCATCATCATCACAGCTAACATCGTCGTCATCGTTATCACTATAATTATTGAAAATGCAGCTTTGAGCGAAGCCCTTGCTGGCAAGTAGATTTTTAAGTTTTATGAGAATGTCAAGGTAATTTTTCTTCTAAGAAAAAAAGGATTACTAATGTTTCTTAAAACTACCCGTCAAACTTACCTTAGTACCCATGGTGGACCAAACACTTACAGAGATACAAATACTAAAAGGATTGATCACACAGTATGTAAAGCCTTTACTGTAGCCCAAGAATAATAATAAAATACACGCTCGCAAACTGTACTATCCACATGGTAACTCACAGAAAAGAAAGGAGCTTCCAGAAACTCTGACTCATGTTCCTGACAGCTGGTGAAAAAAATTGCCAGCAGCGAAGCAGATTCTTTTTTTATCTCAGTGACAGGCACTTCTGTTGTTCTGAAGTTCCATTCAGTTTTGTGTAATGACTGTGTTTTTCCTGTTGAAAAGCATAGAGGGCGCCACATTATTAATTCACAGTTTCCTTCTCAGCAGATATGGGCAAAAGAGATGGCTGAATAAATCCGAATGCAGAAATATCAGTAGGACATACTGTGATCTCTCTGCTGAAACTCGTGACTATGAGCATCAGTATTATGCCAAAGTTAAGGCCATTTGGGGAACTAATTGTTCTAAATGGGCAGAAACTGGACGATTCTATCCTCTCTTAGAAAGTAAGTAACATACTTGTCTGTTAAACACAAATCAATATCATGTTCAGCTGATGTCATAGTCTTAACAGTTTCAGTGTCACAGACAGCTCTGCCCGAGCAGCCAGCGCCCTGCTGGGCTCCATTCTGCACTCTGTCCGTCAGCTGGAGGAGTGACCAGCCCAGGGAGCCTCTCCTGCTGGATCCCGGAATCTCATCTTTAGAGTGAGCTCTGGCCATGTGACCTCTAATATCCCTCCCAGATCCCAAATGAACACTGGATGCCAATATTATCCAATTTCAATTTTATTTTACCATTTAGTAGAGACTGTGTAATTTGAGTTACAACTAATAGATTTTTAAGAAATGTGGGTGTATAAACGATTGACCCTGTCCACAAAATTGGTTAAAGATTACTCTGATCACCAAACTAAGCCTTTTCTTGTTGTAAACTTGGTGGTGTGATGGAGTAATTTCTAGGCGTAGCTCAGAAGTAAGGCAACAGCTTCTGGTAACTGGTTTTAATGACTCCATTCTTGATTTGTAGCTGACTCAGAGCTGCCGTAATGAAATTTGCATGTTCTCCTTTGGGTCCTCAGGCTGGCGTCTTCGCCCTGGTGCCCCTTCTAGATCTGAAGTCAGCAAACTGTGCCCTCAGCCAAGTGCAGCACCTCCCCCCTCTGTGTTTCTCTACAGACCAAGAGCTAAGAATGGGCTTTACATTTATATAAATAATAGTTGCAACAGACATAATATCTGGGGGCTTAGGGTAAAACTTCGCAAACCTCCGTTCTGATCACCCCAGTCACATCTCCAAAGGTCTGTTGCAATGCTTCACTTCTCCATGTCCGGTTTTTGCCATGTGTCAAAGCATAATAATGTGATTTATCACCAGTTTTTCAAGTCACAGCAGTGTTATAGAGTCACCGTATTTACCACCATCAAGTACTATTTACTCATGTGACTGGAAACTAAGTGAATGCAACTTTCGAAATGCTTGCTCCGAGATTTGGTGTGATGCAAGCCCACCTTAGAGCACCCAGGGGCATCTCCATGACAGCGTGGGCTTTGGAGCTTTGATTCCTGCAGGATTAGACCATAGCTTTATCCAAGGTGATTTCTACAGCCAAGCATAACTCCCTCTCTTCTCCCTTTCAAGCACAAATCGGCCCACCAGAGGTTGCTTTGACTCCCAATGAGAAATCCATTTCTGTTGTTCTGACTGCTCCAGAGAAGTGGAAGAAAAATCCAGAAGAAAGTTCCATTTCCATGCAACAAATATACCCTAATCTGAAGTACAATGTGTCCATCTATAATACCAGGTCCAACAGAACGGTAAGCCTGAGGTGGGTCGGGGGCACGTGGTCTGTGTCGCTGTTTGCAGTCAGTGCTGGAGCAAATGGCTCTGCGGCTTCACTTCTCTGCATGTGCAAATGGGAAAGTGTGATGTTCCAAAGAGATGGCATCCAAGTCACAATTGAAGCTAGGAGGAAACTTGAAGAACTTCCTTCAGCTGTCCTGTACAGAAACGCTCTGTTAGGGTGCAGTGTTGCAGTTGGAGAGGTCTCCACTTTAATTGGATGGACAGCCTCCACTTGCATCACATCTGTCAGTCACTCTCCGAGAAAGAAACAAAATGTGAACAAGAACACAGGACAAAGTTGAATGAGAAACCCACCCTTGTGTTATTAATAACCTCATTCCCAGGATTGTTCCAGTCCCTGACTATGCTCTGCTGAGCTAAAGGAAAAGGGTGTTTTAAAGCCATTGCTGAAAGGAAAGCTCGTAGTCATAGTAAAGGATGTCATGCTATCCTGGTCTTTTATGTCCTATAGAGCTATTGTCTGGGTGGTACTGGAAATCTTTGCCTGTAACTGCTGTTTGCAATCCCCTAACCTAGTGGTCTCAGTGCGTGACCAACCACACGCTGGTGCTCAACTGGCTGGAGCCGGACACTCTGTACTGCGTTCACGCGGAGTCCTTTGTCCCCGGGCCCCCTCGCCTCGCCCAGCCTTCTGAGAAGCAGTGTGTCAGTACTTTGAAAGGTAAGCTTTAAAAAACCCTCAGCTGGTCTGAGGAAGGGAGTCTGATAAACCGAGAAGAGAACATTGGCAGACCCATTCCTGTCAGAAACAGGTTGAGGCAAAGGCAGGAGCAGCTGCCACCAGAAGTGCATTGAGCAGCCTGGGACACTGCCATTGAACTTGGTCGATGTGTGGGAATGTTTTCACCCCCTTGGGGAACTCTCAGCACCAGTCCAGGCTCTTGCTGCCAATAATCCTCTGCTTTGGGAAGTATCAGCGAGGAATGTTTACACTCATCTTTTTTCTTTTTTAAAATTATAATCACCCTGGTCAGTACTGTGGTCTTCAAGAACATCAGATAACTTTATTGGTGCAAGCAAAGCATTATCTTAAAAACACCTGGAGACAGAACCCATTGCTCCTCCTCAGGAATATGAATGACGGGCCCCATGACTTGCATTCGTGCGTCACTGACGGGCTCGTCTGGGGTCCACGTGTCAGTAATCGCTGCCTCGCTCTGACCACCGCTTAGCTCTCCTTTCTTTCATTTGTTTTCTGACCTTGGCTGCCAAGGAGTCTCCTTCCTGTTAAGAGACATAAAGTTAGGAACTTGGAACTTATTTAATTATTCTTCCCCCAGGGCAAGGGGAACTTATACTCAAAATGTGAAATTTTAAAATAAATCCTAAGGTTTACTTTCGTTGAATGGCTCTTCAGCCATGTTTCTCCCTTCCACATGTGCTGGCCTGAGACAAATGTCACAGCCTTCTCCCTAAGCCTTGGTTCCATCACCAGCTGTGAGCAGAAACGGGTGGGTCGGTGGCAGGACCCTGCTCTCCTCTTCCCCCACGCCTCCCCCACGTCTCCCCCACACCTCCCTCACTGCATGAGGAGAATATCCCAGTGAATAAAAAGAGAATTTCGTGAGCACAGATAAAAAGAGAAAAGCTTTATTTTTTAATCTTTAATCGTATCATACCTTTCCCTGTCAAATGAAGGGTTCTCTACCCCATGTCAAATAAAACTAAAATGCTAAGCAAGCAAAAGCCAAGACAAAGGAGACGGAAGAAGTCATGTCTGCGTTTTGGATAAAGTGCTCTGTTTACTAATAGCTTGCTCGGTGGCCAGCTGCTAGGCCTGCATTCCAGTGGAAGTCATTTAAGCAGTTGGCCGCGCTAAGCAGCTAGAGTGCAGATTACATTAAGTGCTTCCCAGTCAGCAGTGGAGCAACTTCCTGAGCAGTTTAGGAAAGGCAACAAAACTACTAGGAGGCCCACTTCCAGCCCTGACCTCTCCCTGACATCCCAGCCGTGAAATCTACTCAGATGCCTTTCCAAGACACTGCTGTGACAACCTTCTTTTAAAAAAAATCAGTGTTCTCTCTTTTGGGACAATTCTTTGAAAAATACCTGTGCTCCCCACAGTCCCCCAACCCCTAAAATACAGATGCAGTTCCTTGGGCTTATCATAGTCGACCTGTGGCAGCGTACACCAAGCACCTCCGGCCGCTGCTGTCCGGGCTCCTCTTAATTAGGGCAGCTTCCGCCCAGAGACCGGGGGCAGTGTCAGGAGGACCGGACTGAGCTGTAGCCCGAAGTAGGAGCAAGTGACGCTCAGCCACATACACCATCCACGTTGTGGTGGTGGCACCTTTCTACGTGGCATTCGATGACAGATGTGCTCTTCAGGAACCGTTCAGGGCAGAAGAACCTGCAGTTGGCTCCCCACACCTAGTAACCTGCTTTACTCAAGTTTACTTATTCAAATGCTAATCTCATCTTTAAAAATGCCTTCATGGAAATATCTAGAATGACGTTTGACCAACTATCTGGGCACCATGGCTTAAACAAATGAACACATGTAAAATTAACCATCAAACTTCCAAGTACCCCACAGGAGCTTGACAGATAAAAGCCACAATGATCTCTGTTGATCAGCTGTGTACTCCAATCATTGGGGGGCCAGGACCACTTTTTTAAAAACTATTCACCAGGTCTTACTGTTCCCTGATGGACTTTTACTCAACATGAACCCATAGCACATCAAAAGCATTTTCGGCACACAGCAGCTCAGCCACCTGCCCACACACACTCCCAGCTCCAGATACACCCAGGGCGTCTGGCCAGCCAGCGCAAGGATAGTCCTGTGGGTCCCATAGAAGGCGGCACCGTGCATCCCTGTCCTCTACTGAATATATGAACCAGATGGAGTCAAGTGCGTGGCATGGGAAGGTGGGGCTGCTCAGTGGGGTCTTTACAAGAGGGTGTGGTCACTTGGTTTGGAGTGGTGTGAGTTGCTGAATTTCAGGTACATTTACCTTCAAGTATAAAAACCAACAGGCCGACATAACATAGGCCGACATAACACATTGGAATATCGGCTGACCCGGGTTGCTAATTCAGCCTCACTGTAAAGATTTGAGGCAGGCCAGATGATTCCCTGAGACCAGCTATTGTCAGAGACAGTAAGTGTTCTGAGAGCCTTTATAACATTATTTATAAATGAGAAAACTGAATTCCTAAATGGAAGCAGTCTGTCTGCCCAAAGCCTCTCGACATTGCCAGTGTTTTCCCACCACACACGATTACGTCTACCTTCCCCCTTTTTTACAGATCAGACATCAGCATGGCAGGTTAAAGTCATCTTCTGGTATGTTTTGCCCATATCTGTTACCGTGTTCATCTTTTCTGTGATGGGCTTCTCCGTGTACAGATACATCCACGTTGGCAAAGAGAAACACCCAGCAAATTTGGTGAGTGCTCAGCATGGCAGGACTCGTTCCAACAGCACACCTGCAGGAGGGTACAAAAGGAGACTCCAGGACAGATACCATTCCTTTTAGGGGCAGAGGGAGTTGAAGGCTGAAGAGCTGATGAGTTAAAAAATACTTAACTAGATTAACTCACTAGCATAACCAAAGAGAAAAAGATTCCTTAGCTTTGACAAAGATTTTATGTTTCATGACCAGAGTAGACGAGGTCTCGGGGTGTGACAGACAGTAAGTCGTGCCCTTCTAGACGTTCAAGTGGAGTTGGGGACAAGAATTTCAAAATGGTATGTGTGACTAAGATGAAGGCAGGCGCTGGGGATCCTCAGGGTACAGGCGGGCGCTGAAACCCCACCTGGGACTTCAGGAGAAGTTTCGTGCCTGGGCTTGGCTATGAAAGGTGAGTAGGAGTCGGGGACCCGCTGCAGGCAGAAGAAACAACAGGGGTAGCTGTTCGGGGAACCACACAGTATTGCTAACTCCTAAGGGTCCTACTGAGGAGCCATGAAAGAGGAGATGAGAGTGGGTGGGAAGGCCAAGTAATGAGAGAATTGCGCTGTTGTTCTAAGGAGCTCGGGCCTTTTTTGCTGGCAAAGACATCTCTGTAGGATTTTACATTGGGAGTGTCACGGTCAATAGTGTGCTGTACATGGGTCCAAATGCATAGTGGGTCTAGGACACCATCAGGAGGAGTGAGACTAGAAGAAACAAATAAAGCAACTAGGAGGGAAGATGAGCATCTTAAAGGAGGAGAGTAGGGTGGAGGGCTGGACACGAAGGCCCGGAACGGAAGCGCACGTAAGAGGCAGATGGCCAGGACGTTGTCATTTGCAGTGAGGAGAAGCAAGAAAGGAAAAGGAATAAACCTTATGCTTCTGGACCATGCACTGAAGGGGTTTGAGAGGCTGAGCATAGTTGAACAATAACAATGATTTCTTTGGGAATTATTAAAATGTATGTTCACGTGTATGCGATGCATAGAGGTATTTTTATTATTTCGTTTTTCAAATGTTTCTATGAATCTGCCTGCATTTAAGTTTTGGAGTTAGCTCTTTAATGGCATAGGGAGACCTTTCCTGGAAGGAACATTCACAGAACTGACCACAAGTGACTTTTTGAAACCAAAAAATCTGTGAAAGAGTGAAGCTGAAAGACCTGTTTTATAATGTTAAATGAAACCACATCATATATTAGACAATGCGGGCGTCACATAACTCATTATTGGCCATCGAAGCAGGCATCTCCCGCATATCCCCAGCAAGATTTTAATCCAAAACAAGTTTTTCTGACCTGATTTAGAGTTTTTCTATATGCCGTAAACTGGCAAATGGATTTCCCTTTTTGGCTTCCTTATAGCGTGACTGGACTGCCATATGGATGGAAGTCAGAAGACCATCCCTACTCATTCTTACCTTCCTTTTTCTGTCTGGTTTTCATGCTCATTCACATGGTTTTGTCCAGGTAACTACAGCTTATTAACAAATACTATAATTAAACTATAATTAACAAAGCAATTTCAAAACCTCTATTTCACTTAGTTCTCACCACTCCTCATGTGGCAGAAATGCTGATTTGGCAGAATTAAAAACCAAGGCTGGAGAAATCAACTCCCCAGATTTCCTCAGCCAGTTGGAGGAGGGGACAGTCATACCCTCATCTCTGACCTGGAAAAACACCCACTCCTGAACCACTTTTCACTTCCCCCTCCACTCCTGTGCCTGGGCTCGCTTGCCTCCATGTGAATGAGGTTTTCTGTATGTTCCAAGCATAACTTTCACTTCTATGAGTTGGTAAGAATAGATGTTTCAAACCTTCTGATGACAGTGTAAGTTCTACTAACGACCATTTTTAATGTCTCCCTTAAAGTGAAAAGGTGAAAACCATTCTCTTCTCTCTTTATAGATTTTGATTTATGGAAATGAACTTGACAAAAGATTCTTTGTACCTGCTGAAAAGATCATGATTAACTTTATCACCTTCAATATTATGGAGGATTCTAAAATTTCTCATAAGGGTATCAGTGTGATGGAAAAAAGCAATGACGTGTCAGACCTGAGTGAGCCCAGCAAGGGCCAGGAGCCTGGTCCAGAGGAAATGGAGGTGAAACACTTAGGGTATGCTTCACACTTGGTGGACGGTTTCTGTGATGCTGAGCACAGCTCCAGAGGGCCTCTCCTCGCCCAGCAGGAGTCACTCAGCAGAACAATACCCACAGATAAAGTGGCTGTTGAATATGGATATGATGTAAGAACTACAGACATTCCTTTGGGGCCTGGAGACCCAGAGCTCAGTTGGCCGGAGGAGGTGTTCCTACCAGGAAAAGTGTCTGAGCAACAGGCAGCCTCGGCAGACTCGGGCCTACACACACTGCTGTATTCATACGCCCCTCAGCTCGGGGACCTGGACCACCTGCCAGAGGAGCATGTGGACACAGAAGAGGGGCCAGAAGAGCCCCTGACCACACTGGTTGACTGGGACCCTCAGACTGGCAGGCTGTTTATACCGTCATTATGTGGCTTTGAACATGACTCAGAGGGCTGTGAGCATCCTGAGTACAAGGAGCTACCAGATGAGAGCCTTTTGTCTAGACTTTATGAGGAACAGGCTTCGGACAAGCCTCTGGAAGAAGATGAAACCTATCTGGTGCAACTTTTGGAGGAATGGGGATTGTATGTACAAATGGAAGACTAGCACCCACACTCCTCTCCCTTAACAAGGTGCACGAGTGTGAACAATTGACTGACTGAGCAATAAAGTACCTGGGATAAAAGGAGTTTACTCATATTTTACCCACATTTTTCTTCGTCAGGGAGAACTGCTTATTTCTTCTCTCTCTTCTCATAGCGCGTGTTTCAGTCTGTTTCGTATGGGCAGTTAGCCCGTGCCTGGGGGTCTCTGACAGGGGTGGTGGGCCCTGGGGTGCCGTGGCTGACACGCTGCTTTGTATCCAGTAGGAACTCCAAAACGTTCGCCAGGTTGGATGCCGAATGTATTCAGGCAGATATACTGTGGCCTCTTTGTGATTTTCTAATAAGCACACTTCCACAGTTATTTTCTGGGCACTTAAATGTGTAAGTAACACTGCAAAAAATATGTCATGTCATAAATACTACTTTTTTAGAATTTGGCTTATTGTTAGAAGAATGAGATATTTAAAACATGCCAATATCACTGAGTGGGTGGTAAGTCGGTCACACTTAAGGATCCTAACCCACCATTGAATTAATAATACATGTGCAAAGTGAACAAACCAAGCACAGATCTTCTTGATATCACACACTTTCTGACTATTTTAAGTAGTCATATTAATACTTTAT
>PVKM010003786.1:7589-55588 GCA_004027735.1 Carollia perspicillata
TGGGCCTTGTCACTGGTGAGCTGGTCCACCTGCCAGTGCAGCGCCCGCATTTCTTTCTCATAGGCATGCCTTGTCCCGGTCCTTGAGCTGCTGGAGCTGGGCCAGCAGGATCTTGCCCTGCTGTTCCAGGAAGCTCACCTTGTCTGTGTAGTTGGTAAAGTGGTCCTTCAGCGCCCGCAGCTCCGCCTTCTTGTTGGTGCGGGTGTTCTTGAACTCGGTGTTCATGGAGTCAGCCAGCGAGAAGTCTACGGAGTCCTGCATGCCCAGGACAGTGCTCCACAGGCGCATGGCTGAGGAATGCACGGGTGTGGAGTGCACAGCATACAGTCCAGCTGTCACCCAAGGACCAAGCATAGGCGCTGCCGCTGGTGCTGGGGCGAAGTGCACTGCCCAGGCTGTACGTGGGGGTGGATGTGGTCATGTACCCCCCCCCCCGGAGCTTGGCCAGCTGGCAGTGCCAGGGCTGCCAAACATCCTACAGTAGGGTGACGACAACACAAACCTGGTATCCATAGCCGAGGAGGGTGACAGTGGGCTGTGCTGCACAGTGGGTGTGGGCAGTGGGAACATGGCTACGTCTCTGGCGCAGGGACACTTGAGCGCCAGTGCCAGAGAGCTGGCCCCTGTTTTGGTATATTATTGACTGGTAACAGATCACACCTCCCAGTATTCAGCCTCTGAAGTAGTCCCCTCCACTTTAACTCTGGGTTTGGCCATGTGACTAGTCTTGGTCAGTGGAAAATTAGGAAGTGTGCCGCCCTCTGAGACTGGGTGAGCACTGGCACATTGGCGCTTGTCTCTTTGGAATGCCCACTATGAGAACGCAGCAACCAGGCTGTGAAGAAGTTCAAGCGGTCACGTAGGGAGTCCTACATGCACGACAACAAAGGCTCCTGGCTAACAGCTAGCCCCACCTTGCTAGCTGTGGGAATGAGGTCATGTTGGGAATGGATCCTCCAGTCCCCCGTGGATTCTCCCCAGCTGATTCCACATGAAACAGAAATGCACCGTCTCCATCAAGTCTGCCCAAACTGCAGATTTGTGAACAAATGAGTGATTGTTGCTGCTTTAACTCAGTGAGTTTGGGGTGGTTTCTGACATGAATGAAATAATACCTCAGCAATTTTGGGGTGGTTTCTTACATGAACGAAATCGTAGCAAAGCAATTTTTTTTTTGCATTTTATCTAGGTGTCTATCACAACCTACATTTAAGTTGGCATATAGATTTTAACTCTGTTTAATAGTTGAAGAACTCTGTTTTCAGGAAGATTCTGAGATTTCATCCTGATTTGGCAGAAACGTATTCGCATCCCCCATTTAATCTATTCTCCACACAGCAGCCAGAGTGATCTTTCAAAAATCAATGTGATTGTGTCACTACATTGCTGAAATCCTCCGGGGTCTTTCTGCTGTACTTATAATGAAAACCAAACTCCTTAGCGTAGTTTGCAAAACCCACTATATGCTGGCCTTTGCTTCATTCTTTTCAGTCTCCTGTCATGAGACTCTCCCAAGCAGCCCCTTGCATAGTCTGGCCTCATAGGTTGGCTTTTGGCTCCCTGAACCTGCTGAGCCAATTCCCACCTTTGTGTTTTTTTGCCCATGTCAAGTGTTCTCTCTGCCTGGAATAATGATCACAGGACTGGCTTCTTATCATTCAGATCTCAGCTGAAATATCAGCTCTTCAGAGAGACTTCCCTGACTATGGTGATCAGCCAGCTGTTGCTATAATAATATTTCATAATAAACCACCTGAAAAGTCAGTGGCTTAAAGCAACAAGCATTAATCTCATATGCACAGGCCTGTAGGGTGGCTGGGGGCAGTCCTGCTCTGCCTCTCAGTCTGAGGTCCAGATTGCCTCCCAGATGAACCAAAGAAAACCCTCAGGCTTCTACGGCCCAGACTCAGAACTCACACAATGCCCCTCTCCCCACTTGTCCGAACCAATTCACACGGCCAGCGTCAGTGGGGAGGGAAGTACTCTTTCCATGCGGCGGGTATTTGCAGAACAATAATCGACCACAGTAGCCAATCTAAAGCAGTCACACCATCAGCCCTTACCTCCATCTCACCCAGTTTTAATTTTCTGCAAATAATTTATCGCCCTGATATTTTCGCGTTTATTTATTAGCTGCCTCCCCTTGTTAAGGTATGTGTTCTATGAGAGCAAAGACGTTAATTTGTCTTTTTCAATGCCCTGTTCCCAGCACATGGAACAGTTTCTGGCTGAAAACAAATGTTGGCTGCAGATATTAGTACAGGGTGAAGGAGCTGGAAAGCTAATTTCCCCCCCAAACACACCTACACAAAAACTTGATCTTTCCAGGGGTGTCTAACCTGAGGCCCGTGAGAGCCACATGTGGCCCAGGCTATGACTGTGGCCAACACAAAATTGTAAATTCACTTAAAACATTATGAGATTTGTTTGTGATTACATGTCACAGTGTATTGAATGTGTGGCCCAAGACAACTCTTCTTCTTCCAGTGTGGCCCAGAGATGCCAAAATGTTGGACACTCCCAAACCAATGGTCCGTCTTCTTGTAATTTCTTCATCTCTTTCAGTATTGTCTTCTGATGATTTAAGAGAGATCATGATGTCCTGCCTTAATGCTTTGTTTTTTTTATTACCCATCCATCTTTGTGAACTTTTTTTTTTTGTGCCAGATGTTAGCTTTAGAAACTGTGCCTTAACTCAGAGGGGTCTTGAGAGCCGGTGCCTTAGAACTCAGATCTTCAAATCAATCTCTTCTTCCAGTTTCTAGCAGGAGATCCTCACCAGAGCTCTGACCCTGTCTAAGCTGGGCTCCCCAGAAGCTGACCTTGGTCGAAGGATCGGAGTGCATGTAGTTTATTTGGGTGCATGGACATGGGTCGTGGAAAAGTGATACAGGGAAAGAAATACAGTCCATCAATGGGTTCATTATTAGGCCAGCCACCACCGGGAGGAACTGGAACTTAATCCTACCAGTATTAACCATTCACTTCAGAATTACCCTGGCCAAGAGTCCAGGGAGCTGGGCATCTACACCCTTGCACTTGCCAATCGTTAAAAGCCGCCCAAGGGAGTGAGGGTGAAGAGGCAGGCGAAATGGGAAATGTAACTCCTAGGTACCTTCACCCAGTTGGTAGGGCAATTGTGGGTTTTGGCAGCCTTGGGGCAGGCTTCTGACAATGATATGCCAGCCAATGATATGCCAGCCATTGAAAGTCAGGCTGGGTGAAGGTCAAGTTTAAGGACATCAGAGGGGATAGCACGGAAGACACCAATTAGCTTTTTTTTTTTAAAAAAAAACAGTTTTATTGTGGTATAATTGATGTTAGAATATATTGCACATATTCAAAGTGTACTATTTGATGAGTTTGGACATATGTGTACACCCATGAAACTATGAGCACAGTCAAGGTAATGAACATAGCTACCACCTGCAAGAGTTTTCTTCTGCCCTTTGGCCATCCCTCTGTCTGGCTCCTGCCCACCCGCAAACAGCTACTGATCAACTTTCTGTCACAATAATTTGCATTTCACACAAGTGTATATAAAGGAAATCATATAGCATATGCTTTTATTTTGTCTCTTTCATTCAACATGATTATTTGGACATTCATTCATGTTGTTGCATGTATCAATAATTCATTCCTTTTATTGCTGAGTAGTATTCTATTGTATGGATATGCTACAATTTGTTTATCCATTCTCTAGTTGATGGATATTTGAATTGTTTCTACTTCTGGCTATTATGAATAGTGCTCTGAACATTTTTGTACAAGTCTGTATGTGGACATATGTTTTCACATATTTTTAAAAAATATTTTATTTATTTATTTTTAGAAAGGGGAAGAGAGAAAGAGAGGGAGAGAAACATCAATGTGTGGTTGCCTCTTGAGCACCCCCTACTGGGGACCTGGCCTGCAACTCAGACATGTGCCCTGATTGGGAATTGAACTGGTGACCCTTTGGTTCACAGTCAGGTGCTCAGTCCACTAAGCCACACCAGCCAGGACTCACATCTTTTGATATTACATTGATAACTTGAAATTGGCCATGATAGGAGTATTTATACCATGGAAGTTGGCAAGCACTACACATTCAAGGTTTTTCCTCCAGAGATCCAGCGGTTAAACATTTACCACCACACCATTAGAGATAGCCTAGGATTGGAAGTACTGAGTCAAAGACTATGCCCCTTCAAAAAAAGTTTAAATCTATTTTTTATTTAAAGATAGTTGGTATACAATCTTATATTGGTTATATTAGTTTCAGGTGTACAATATAATGATTTGACATTGTTATAACTTACAGTGTGATCACTCCACTAAGTCTAGTAACCCTCTGTCACCTTGTAAACTGTTGCCCTATCACCCACCACCCCCCTTTCTGCTAACCATCACTTTGCTCTGTTTCCATGAGTCTGTTTTGTTTTGCTTGGTCTTGTTTGTCTTGTTTTTAGATTGCGAAAGACTATGCACTTTTAAAAAAGCCATTGATAGATATTGGCAAGAAGGCTTTCCAAAAAGGTTGTCACTTTCTGGTTCATTCAGATGTGTAGACCCTTTATGTCATTTTAAAATGCTCAATTCCCTCTAAATAAAAAACCCACACAGTCTAAGTTGCTGGTCTTTCCACGGCATGATATTGCCATTTTTTCTTATTATAATAAAGAACAGTAATTTCTGGGTATTTCTAAAGACTTAAAAGACATTTCTAGACTGGCACATGTACATATAAGGCTTTTTATAACAGGACAAAGAAAACCTTTTTAAAAAATCAGGCCAGAAAGATGACATAATCAACCAAAGGGATTAGTCGGGGTGGGGTGGTGGAAGATATGAGACATTAAGTTCTTGCTGTCTAAGGCATTGTTTATAAAGACATATTTTCTTTTTTTAAATATTTTGTTTATTTATTTTTAGAGAGAGAGGAAGGGAAGGAGAAAGAGTGGGAGAGAAACATCCATGTGTGGTTGCCTCTCATGTGTCCCCCCAGTGGGGCCCCAGCCTGCAACCCAGGCATGCGCCCTGACCAGGAATCGAACCGGTGGCGCTTTGCTTCACAGGTCCATGCTCTATCCACTGAGCTACACCAGCCAGGGCATAAAGACATATTTTCATGCAGGTAGAACGCAGTGAACACTCACCATTTCTGCTTTACTCATTTACTATCATTGCACATCACATTTCTACAAATGGATGTAATCATTATTTTCACTTGAACTACTTCACAATATTCTATTATTATCCTTCCCCTCTTATTGAGCATTTGGGTTGTTTCCAGGTTTTCAGCGTTATGAATAGAATGTCTTCCTGCAAATTCCCTCTTTTGCCTGCTAAGCCATTATTTCGTTGGATTGGCGTCCCTAAAGTCCTCTTCCTCCCTGCTCACTACTTGTTTATTTTGTTCCGCATTGTCACTGCTTTTCTTCTCTCAGCGGTCTCAGTGCTGTACTTGTCAGGGTCATGTACTGTCATGGCACCCTGCATTTCCCACACTATGACCTACCACACTTTCTTGAAAGTGTTTTTCCCCCAGCTAGATTGTAGGTTCTATGATGGAGGGGCCATATTACTTTTTCCTCTTCATTGATTTCTTACTGCTTATACTGTAGGTGTTCCATATCTCTCTATCTCTCTATTATCTATCTCTCTATGATCTACGTGTCCATCCATCTGTTTCACTTCCTTTCCCTTCTACTTTCTTCAAGTCTCATTGGACAGTAATTCCCTCAGAGATTAATGCAAGAGCAACCCTTTGTGTCCTACCCGAAACCTATGGACCTTGCTGTGGGTAGTAGGTCATTGCTGACCCTGAACTAAACCTCTGTGTGGCATCAGGCCCTGTCTACTATAATCATGAGTCACCTGTCAAGGCTAATTAGTACTTCCTTCAGCGATGACTTAATTATAGATCCTAAAAATTTAAAAGAAATTAGGTAAACCTGCAAAATTATCTTTCTGACTCTTCCAAAGTCCAGGTAGCCCTGTGTTAGGTTGGAATCGCTCAAGAAACCAGACAGATGCAGTGAGCCAAGCAGCAGGGTTTATTATCGGGGAATAAAAGGGAAAGTGGGGCCAACCTAGGGAGGCTGGACTTTCAGGGGAAAGTGGAGAAAGTGGAGCCAACCAAGGGAGGTTAAGACTCACTGGGCTGTCCTTAGGGCAGGGGTTTTTAAGTGCAAAACACTGCGAAGGGTAACTAGCTGGGGTGTCAGAGTCTGATTGGCTAGAGCTGGGTGCTGGGTGCCGTTCCTGCTGACCATTGTTCTTTTTTTAATGCTTTATTTTTCTTATTTTAGTTGTTGTTCAAGTACAGTTTTCTGTCTTTTAGTCCCATCCCATTCCACTCCCCCCAGTGCTCCCCACCTCCCTCCCCTTTCCACCCCCCTTAGTTTTTGTCCATGTGTCCTTTATATTTGTTCCTGTGACCCCTTCCCCTTTTCCCCTGAAATTCCCTCCCCTCTCCCCTCTGGTCACTGTCAGCGTGTTTTCTATTTCAATGTCTTTGGTTATATTTTGCTTGCTTGTTTGTCTTGTTGTTTAGGTTCCTGTTGAAGGTGAGATCCTATGGTATTTGTCTTTCACCACCTGGCTTGTTTCACTTAGCAAAGGTTTGGAGATTAAACCTTTGTATGAGGTATCATTGGCAAAATATGTTTAACCATATGGGACAACATATTTGCCAATGATACCTCAGACAAAGGTTTAATCTCCAAAATATATAAAGAACGTGCACGAATCTACTCTAAGAAGACAAGCAATCCAATTAAAAAATGGTCAAAGGACTTGAATAGATGCTTCTCCAAAGAGGACATACAGAGGATCCAGAAACACATGAAAAGATGCTCAATATCTCTAGCTATCAGAGAGATACAAATTAAAACTACAATGAGATACCACTTCACACCGGTGAGAATGGCCATCATAAACAAAGCAACAAACAACAATGTTGGAGAGGATGTGGAGAAAAGGGGACCCTAGTTCACTGTTGGTGGGATTGGAGACTGGTACAACCACTGTGGAAAACAGTATGGAATTTCCTCAGAAAACTAAAAATGGATGTGCCTTTTGACCCAGCAATTCCACTGACCATTGTTCTTGATACATCTCGTCAGGCTCAAGTTAGAGCTACATCCTGTTATGCCAAATAGGTTGACCCCAGACCCATTTAAAATAACCCCAGTCTTAGCCAGGCATCTGTGTGTCCTGGGTAAGGTCGGCAGGCAGTGACCCAGGCAGGCATTTTCCCAGGCTACAGTTTCCTACGGTACAGTTTCTCGCTTGGTGATTTTCCATTTCTTCTAGGTCTACCTAGGTCTGTCACCTTGTACTTAAAATGAGTGTGTCTTAGGTTAAGTTCCCTGGAAACAGGCTGTAAGATGGAGATTAGTGCATAGGAAGTTCATCGAGGGCTACTTGGGGAGGCGCCTCTGGATTGCTGAAGGCAGCAGGCCGGGGTAGAGGGAGATGAACTGTGATACAGACCCCTCAGCCAGTGCCATGGGGGCTCTAGACTGGGGAGGCACTTCAGTGCTGTCTTAAAGTGGGGTGTTGGAACTGGGACCCCTCATCGGCCAGTGGTTGAATGCAGGCTGCACCCAGAAAGGGGGCATAGCTTAGGGTGAGCAGGCGACTTTCAGTGGAGGGTAATTCCCAGAGACAGACTGAATGAGCCATGAACCAGCGCCAACCAAGTCTGCCAGTATTTGGGAGGATGAGTCCCTCAGTCCTGCAGCGGGGAACTGGACCACACCATAACCCCCAGCACAGCGGGGAGGCGTCCTCTCAACGTGAGTGCGAGGACAATAGATTGGCAGCTGTTGCTAGAGGACAGAGCCAGCCTGCCCTCCCCTTTCAACTGAATTCCTATTGTTACCCACAAGCTCTCAAGTTCAGAGGAGGTAATGGCTGAACGGGCCCCAGTGTGTGTGGTCTCAGGATGTTTTTAAAAGAAACAGAACAATCGGCCAGGCTCCTTTCCCTTGGGGTGTTTTCCCCCACAATCCTTCTCCCACAGCTGGTTTCTCATTTCCAAGCCCCAGGAGGCAGAGGCAGAGGCAGAAAGGTGTCAGACTATAATCAGGAAGTCTGCCTTCTGAAGTCTGAGGGTCAAGGATCGCCTCAGACTCCTCCCCTCCCCAAGGAGAGGACGCTGAGGTTGGGCCTGGATCTGTGCTATTCACAGATACCTTCCCCTCACCAAACAGACACCCCTGAAACAGTTTCAAAGGAAATAGTGGACATGAATCAAATTACACAAACTTATCTACAAGGCTGATTAGCTCATGTCTGCAAAGTACTTTGAGCAATTTGGATAGACTTCCTAAGTTGTTTACCTGAAGTTTTACCTCATCCTTGAGTCAACTTCTTAGAGGTAGGATGGGCCAAACACACCTTCCATTAGAAAATGTTAAGAGATGGTTGCACAGTAGGTGCTTAAGGCAGAGTTAACTTATTTCTTTTGTGTGTGTAGAAGAATATATATTTTCCTTAGTATTTGAAAGCTTTTAAAATAAATTCTTAAGCAAAAAAAAAAAAGAAAAAGAAAGAAAACCTCAGACACAGACAACCATATGGTGATGACCAGAGGGGAAAGGGGAGTGGTGGAGGTAGAAGAGGGTAGAGGTGGGATAAATGGTGATGGGAGGAGACTTGACTAGGGGTGGTGAACACGTAATACAGGGTACAGATGATGTACTATAGAATTGTGCACCTGAAACATACAATTTTATTAATCAGTGTCACCCCAATAAATTCGATTACAAAGAAAATGATCTCATGAGCTTTCCCCACATCTAACATGGATCCTCATTAGTGGTTTGATGTCAAGGTCTGCTCGTTGAAGCCAGACCATTATTTTTCACATATTTTTCGTGCATTTTTATTTACTGTTTTTGAAGAAAGGATTATTGTTGCGGAAAAACAGACTCTTACACGATTTGGGGTGAGTAAGGCTTTATTCACGTGCATGGACCCAGAGGAGACAATCTCCAAATTCTGGGTGCTGAGGAGGGGTCAGGTGGGTGGTTAAATACCTTTGTAACAAAGTGGGGAGAGGAGGGGTCATGTGGCACAAGTAGGGGGCACAGGAATGTGAAAGCCAAGGACACAGAAGTGGAGGGCGGAAATGGTCCGGGGCCCAGGACAACGAAACAGCAGGAAATTATCCGGGCCCGGGACAGAGAGTCAACTTGTCAGCAGGAGGTTAACTGGGGTCTGGGAGTCAGCAGAGAGTTGTCTGGGGCCTGGAACAGAGAGCTAGCCTTATTTCCTATAACATTATGATTGTTGTACTGAAAACTATATTTTGGTGCAGACCATACTTAAATGAATAGTTCTAGGCTAAAAGAGTCATATTTTCAACAGAAGGTAACCAGATGTCTCAATTATATGTGTGTGCATGTTGTAGCAAGTTTTATGTTAGAATTCCAACTCCCTGGATCCTATTAGCACCAATGTCCTCCAGAATCGCTGGCACAAAAAGCTTCAGGGGCACAAACTTGGAGCTGGTTTCATGGACGTTTGGAATATTCTCATGTCACCACAGTGGTCAAAGAATTGTTTTTTTCAAGCTGGTAACAAGGAAATCTGATTCCTGCTGCTCTGGCTGCTGCTGCGGCTTCAGTGAAGCCAGAGAATGGTTCCCTGTCCTTTCCACTACTATGCAGCTGATAAGAGTTTCACAGTATGTGACCATCGGTGAGTGGATTGGTTTGGGGGATGGGAGGCATGGCTTGGCAGGTGCGATCTAGCTCTCTTGGCGACCAGTGCACAGTGAGAACCACTACATAAGAGCCCCCGACAGGGTCCGATGCTAGGGTGGGCGTTCTCTGCCTTCAGGCCCGCCAGGCTGGCAAGATCAACCTAGACACACATTACAATGTGGTAATGTGTTCTGCAGCCACTCCTGGCCCCCTTTGTGTATAATTCAGGTTTCTTAGTCACAAACAACAAAACCGCTCTTGTCAGTTTAAACTAGAAAAGAGATTACAAACTTCACATGCTCTCCAGGAGGGCTGGAACCTTCCAGAGAAACTGCTCCAGTGGAGACAATGCTGCCACCATTCCTTGGGACAGACAGCTCTGATCACATCACTAATGCTGGGGACTGGACACAACGGCTAGGAACCCTGCCACTGATGTTTCTGGAAATGGTGTACCAGCTGCTGCCCACGTCACACTGACTCAGGCAGGCAGTGCCTGCTTGTTTGAGTCAACAACTTCTTTTTTTATTACTTATTTTTAAAATGTTTTAATTTACATTTATTTCTTTATTTAAAAAATATTTTCTTTATTTATTTTTAGAGAGAAGAGAAGGGAGGGAGAGAAACATCACTCTGTGGTTGCCTTTCACATGCCCCCCCCCCACACTGGGGACCTGGCCTGCAATCCAGGCATGTGCCCTGACTGGGAATTGAACCGGCAACCCTCTGGTTTGCAGACTGGTGCCCAATTCCCTGAGCCACACCAGCCAGGGCTGGTTTTATTTTTTAAATTTGACAAGGCAGCACTTGGTGAAAGGGTCACTGACTTCGGTTTCAAAGGCTGGCATTGGTGTGTCTCAGTGGTGAAGGTCACGGTTCTATATCTGTATCCTGCTGTCTTCTGGCTCCCATGGCTTCCACACTTATCTCCCCTTCTGTTTTGAATTTCTTATTCATGGGGATGAGAGGGAAAAGACAGGAAAGAAGCAAGAGAGACTATAAAGCAAGGAGGCCAAATTTCACAAATTACACCCAAAACCATTTTTAGTACTTTATTGTCCCATCAGAAAGGCAATTTTAAACCTTTAAGTATTTTTCACAAACCATTACACTTTTAGCTATTACATGTTTTTTTCCAAGAAATGTGTGAAACAGTTCCTCCTACCCTGAGAAGAGGATTTAAGTGATTATACAATCTTGGGGGAGAAATTTCTAAGCATGACACCAAAGCTAGAAACCATAACCCAAAACATCGATAACCTTTATTGCTTCGGAAAAAAACCCTCCATAAACAGTGTTAAAATATTTGACAAAAGGGAAAACATTTGCAACTCATATGGCAGAAGACTAATATTCTTAATATAATAAGCTCTCTTTCAAACCAATAAGAAAAATTTTAATACCACCAATAAAAATGGGCAGAGGATATATACGAGTAATTCACAAAAGAAGGAGGCAAATGGTCAACAGCCATAGAAAAAGATAATCTAACTATTAATGAAAATGGCAAATGAAACAATAAGGCATAATCACCGTTTCAGGTACGAAAGATGTTGCGAACAGAGCTAAGCTGGTTTGGCAGGCTAGCAAAAGTCCTTCAGTGAAAATGGTAAAGCTGGGCGGTGACTACACACACCTGCCCTCACAACCTCGGTGGCGGCTGCTTGATTACTCTGAAATGGAATGCAAGCCTGCATTCTCTCAAACATGCAAACAGTGATTAGCAAGCAAGCACAAAAGAGGATGAAAGGCGTATTCTGTAATAGATGTTCCCCCATTCCCAATAATGCGACTGGCTGGTTTTGTAGAAGAGTTGGGATCTGGCGGGATCAACAGGTCTTTAGAGCTAGAACTACCTTGGGTGCGTGCAGACACATGGTCAATATAATGAATGAAAATAAGTGGGGTGATGGATGGACACTTGACTTGGGGGGTGAACACACTACACAGTGTACAGATGATGTGCTGTAGACTCGTACACCTGAAACCTGTATACTTTTTTAGCCAATGTCATCCCAGTAAATTCAATCAAAAAGAGAAAAGACATAAAAGAAAATAAGTGGGGAGAAAGTCAATGCAGAATGGTACCTTTCTGAAAGGTAGTGTTCAACATGTTCAATATCAAGTGAACATAGTCTACGAATTTTAGCAGTCCTACTTGTCCTTATCCTCAGGAAGCAATTGAGATCTGCCCATAGAAAATGGACTGTATTATGTTTAATAGAGCTAGGTTGCAAACAATCAAAATTTTGTCAGGAATATAGTGATATAAAACAGATGGTGTGGCTCACTGGATTGAGTACCGGCCTGTGAAGCAAAGGGTTGCCGGTTCAATTCCCAGTCAGGGGACATGCCTGGGTTGCAGGCCAGGTCCCCAGTAGGGGGTGCACGAGAGGCAACAATACATTCATGTTTCTCTCCCTCTGTTCTTCCCTCCCTTCCCCTCCGTCTAAAAATAAAAAAATAAAATCTAACAAAAAAGTATACATGGGGAAAGATATGCAAATGTATACATTGCATATATTAACAGCAATTTTCACCAGGCACTGAATTATGGGTGATTTTTACTTTTCCTTTGTACCTCCTTGTATCATCTGAATATTTCATGATGAGTGTATGATCAGAAGGAGAAAACAACAAAACAAATTTGATTTTGAATATGGAAAGGGAAAAATAACAAAGCAAAAGGAAAATGGAAAGAGAACATCTAATGATTTGTGTTTTTTTTTGTACAGCCTCGAAATTACCCCGTGTCAAAATGTCCCGGTCAAGGTATGTACATCAAAACATCCTTAATGGCAAAACATTGACAGCTTCACAATGGCCACAGTCCTCTCCATCCTGTCCTGCTAGTCCATTTTCCGTGCAGCAGGCAGTCAGAGTTGTCTTTCAAGAGCACTCATCTGGTTGTTACTCCTGCGCTTCAGTTCTTTCAATGGATTCCCATTGAAGCCTGTATTGTGTCAGCGTGGCACACAGGGTCTGAGTCCTTGGCCCCTGCTGCACCTGTCTTTCCCAGTGTGTTCCAGCCAATTGATCTCTCTGCAGTTTCTGGAAATGCCTTGCTTCTAACCCTGGTCTGACAAAAGTTAGTGACATTATTGCCACTAAGAGCAATAGCTAGATCTTATCTTTTTTTTTAAATGCCTAGAATAGTGCCTACCACAGGTAGGCAAAAGAAATGTTTGCTAAATGAAAGGCGAATTTATGTATAGAATGCAGAACATCTAATATGACCGTTAATGAGTTCTCAGCTGTGGTACTGACAGACAAGATGGCCAGAGAGGTGACATTCAGGTGTTAGTCTAATTGCACTGTTCTTCAGTTGCATTTTGGGTGCATTTGCTTGGGACTCTAATCACCATATATAACATTGCTGGAATAAACATGTGTACTTTAAGTTCTGCCCCTGTGTGTCAAAGATTAGTGAGATGTTCGTCAATCCACTTCCTTTTCCTGAGCACCCAGAAAAACAATATCTCTTAGCCTTCCTTGCAGTTAGTTGGGAAATTGTGATTGAATTCTGGACACCAGGAATATGAACGGAAATATTCTTTGACTTCCGTAAATGTGCCTTTCATTTTCTGGTCCATGCGGCTCAACTCAAAGACCTCTGAAATGGTGGAGTTGCAAGATGGAAGGAGGCCGGTCCCTGATCTGTGATGTGGGCTAGAAATAAACCTTTGTTGAATTTAGCAACTGAAATGTGGGGCCTATTTGTTACTGCAGCTCACCCTAGCTTCTCCTGACTGCATAGTCTTCCAAAAACCTTGTAAAACTCTACTTGTTTTTGAGTGGGGCAGGACTTACACATTCATTTTAATTTGACACTTCAGGATGCAGATGTTGAAGCACATCTCCTTGTTCAGCTTCTTCATTTGTATTTTCCAAATGATTTGAAAGAGAAACATGGAGTAAGATAATGACTATTCAGTAGGAAGCAAAAAATAATACAGAGCACAAATAACTCACAATCAGCATAACAATCCTTGCTATTAATATGAATCTTTCATTTCTTTTCTACTTTTTTCAATAGTTTACAAATCTGCTATGTTTAATAGAAAGCTCCAAATATGCTGCCTTTTTGATGAAAGGGGGTTGTACAAATCTATCAAACACATGAATATACTATGCGTTTCATTCATTGATTCATTTATGAAAGAATGAAATCCAATGAGAAGTTAATGAGGACCTACTATGTGTGCTTTCTTGTACAGCATTGCTCCGTTCAGTTGATATTCACATGGGGTGGTTGGCGGATTCAGTCTGCTTGTAGTAATGCTCATCTGTTAAATAATCTTTGCTAAATGTGACCAGGAAGATGGAATGTTTTTATTGGCAATTACAATCCTTGGGCGGCATGTTACTCGGTGAGGCTTCTGGCTGCCAGGCCCATACAGGCTCTTTCATATACTGCTGGGAGCATCGATACACTCCGAAGAGCAAATTAATTGAAAAGGTCTTTTCCAAACAAAACACATACAACGATGTTAGCAGAGTGCTTGCAAATGTAATTTTTTGACCCATTGTAGGGATCTTCTCTGTGAAATTTTGTCTGATTCCCCCATTTGCTCAGTACAGCCTCCTCATGCTCCCTCTTTAGCCTGTGGGAGTCTTATATCGTGACCTATAGCAATTATTTTTTTACCTAGTAGACAGTGAGATACAGGAGGGCCCACACCAACCCCCTTGTCACCTCATACCCTAAGTGCTTTGCCTGAAGTAGAAACCCGGTAAATTCTTTTTTTTTTCTTTTTAAACACTGATGTGTGAGAGACACATCCCACGGTTGCCTCTTGCACCTGGCCCGCAACCCAGGCACGTGCCCTGACTGGGAATCGAACCGGTGACCCTTTGGTTCACAGACCGGCGCTCGATGCATTGAGCCACACCAGCCAGGGCAATGCTTATTTTTTTAAATTAATATTGAAACAGTTGTTTCAGACTATTGCACTTTTAGAGTTAGAAAAAGGCCTTAAAGAGAAACAATTACACACTTACTTTACATTTACAATTTGTAACTGACTTATTTATTTATTTTAATATATATTTTAAGATTTTATTTACTGACTTTTAGAGAGAGGGGAAGGGAGGGAGAAAGAGAGGGAAGGAAACATCAGTGCATGAGAGATACAGAGAGAGACATCAACTGGTTGCCTCTCACACGCCTCCAACCAGGAACCTGGCCTGCAACCCAGGCATGTGCCCTGACCAGGAACTGAACCGGCAGCCATTCAGTTCGCAGGCTGATGCTCAGTCCACTGAGGTGTACCTGACTTTTAAGTGTAGCACATATATAAATTGGTCAGGTTTTGTATCATCACTACATCAGGGTTTTTTATGCAGTTTTAGGATACCAAAGAATTATGAGAAATAGAATTTACCATTACTTACAGGTGCAAATGTTGCTCAACATTTGAGCAAAAAGAATGCCAGAATAGGCCACAGGGTGGTAATGCTTGTGACTTGGGGTGGGACATCCGGTCATACATAAAAAAGACCAAGCTGAAATGGGATGGTCAGCCAAGCAAGGCAGTGACAGATAAGGCAGAGTGTCAGAGGAAAGAAAGGCTTGTTTTGAAGCCATTTCACATTCTCGTTTTAGCTTTTTACCCAGTTTACTTTGCTCTTCAGTGGGACCTGACCTGAAAGGAAACCTGCTTTATCAAATCTTCCAGAGAAAGACGAACCCAGTGCATGCAGTATTTAGGTAGGGTCCTGGTTATTGAATTCTTCTTTGTGCATCACTGCAAATTCTTCAAG
The DNA here is from genome assembly GCA_004027735.1 of Carollia perspicillata. Classification (NCBI taxonomy): domain Eukaryota; kingdom Metazoa; phylum Chordata; class Mammalia; order Chiroptera; family Phyllostomidae; genus Carollia; species Carollia perspicillata. The sequence goes on from PVKM010003786.1 coordinate 23,051, forward strand.
GTAGAATTTGCTAGAATTTAAACTTGTTTTTTTTTTTTCTTCCCTCAGTAGAGCTAGAGAACAACTGGCCAGCACTGTCAATGTAAGATGCTAAATCACTCCAGTTGTTTTCCTTTTGTATGAAATTTCAGTTCTCTTATTTCTTTTTAAAAAATATATTTTGTAAATATTGTATTTATTTTTAGAGAGAGGGGAAGGGAAGGAAAGGAGAAAGAGTGAGGGAAACATCACTGTGTGGTTGCCTCTCACATACCCCACACTGGGGACCTGGCCCACAACCCAGGCATGTGCCCTGACTGGGAATCGAACCGGCGACCCTTTGGTTCACAGGCCGGTGCTCAATCTACTGAGCCACACCAGCCAGGGCCTCTCATTGCTTTTAGGGTTTTCTTTCCTAAGGAGTCATGTTTCTGACTCTGCCAGGGTGTCTGCGAACTGTCTCTTTCATCCTGATGCTCTGGACCTACAAAGAACATGACTAATGCCCAGGAAAGGAAAGCTGGTACACGAAACCCGTACATGTCACTTTCCTTGCATACTTTGCCTCCTCCCTAGTTCATTCGCTCACTCTGAGCACATTCTGTGTCAGGAGTTCTAAATGCTTTGGGGTATCATAATGAACAAAACTGACCTAAATCCCTACCCTCACAAACTTTTACATTCTAGCTGGGCAGACAGACAATACACAAACACGTGAGTAAAGAATAATAGTATTGCCGCTGATAATAAATGCGATGTAGAAAAATAAAATGGAGAAGGGGAAAGACAGTGTTGGGGGTTGCAGTTCTCATAGTGGCCAGGACCAGTCTGACTGAGAAGGTTGTTAAAAAGGATTAAAGAAGACAATTCAGGTGAAACAAACTTTATTCAACACTTTATGAAGAGGGCACTCTTGGTTCCCAAGGGTCCAGAGAACTTTACAGGATAAAGAGTAAAGAACAAGCCCTGGCTGGTGCGGCTCAGTGGAATGAGCACTGGCCTGCAAACCAAAGGGTGGCCAGTTCGATTCCCAGTCAGGGCACATGTCTGGGTTGCAGGCCAGGTTGCCAGTAGGGGGCACATGAGAGGCACATGAGAAACACACAGTGATGTTTCTCTCCCTCTCTTTCTCCCTCCCTTCCCCTCTCTCTAAAAACAAGTAAATAAACTTGTAAAAAAAAAAAAAAGTAAGGAACAAGGAAGGAACAAGCGCAGAACCCAGAGTTGCCTTGGCCTTTGGGGATTGGCTCACTGGATATACTGTCAAGTGCAACATTTACAAAGACAGAAAAGCTACCTAAGCTTTGGTTTGCTGACATGGCACCCTGGGCAGGAGTGGCTCCATCTTGGGCCTGGAATTATTTCAACAAGGTGAATTCTGAGTAAAGACCATTGGGGAGGTGAGGAAGCCAGCGTGGAGTACAGCCCACAGGGCACAGAAAACAGCAAGCATGAGGGCCCGAGGTCAGAACTGGCTGGCGTTTCTGAGAAACAGTAAGGTGATAGTTAGATGGATGGAGCAGAGTGAACAAGGGGAAGGGCAGGAGGGCTGGGGACAGGGGTACCGGTCAGGCTGTTTAGAACACAGGTAGCAAACACAAGGCCCGTGGGCGGAATCCGGTCCGGCACCTTGTTTTTACCCAGCAGCAGAGCCGAGCTCCTTGCTCCTAGTTAAGGAGTAGTCACATTTATATAGTCCTAAAGTTACATTCTGTCCTGTGAAGGCGACCATCAGGCTGATGTGGCCCCCGGTGAAAATGAGTTTGACAGCCTTGCTTTAGAACCTTGCAGAATGCTACAAGGACTTTGGCTTTTACTCTGAGATGGAGAGCTGCTGGTGGGTTTTAAGCCCAAGACTGGCCACCTCTCATTATGCCTTAATAGGATCACCCTGGGTGGAGCACAGGCTGAAGGAGGAAAGTGGGACAGTGGGGAGGCCAGCTGAAGGCTATTGTCATGATTCGGCAGTGTGATTATGATGTCTGCGGCCAGTGAAAGTAGCGATGGCCCTAAGTGGCCAGATTCTAAATATATTTTGAAGGGAGGGCGAACAGAACTTGCTGATGGGATAGGTGTGACTATGAAAGAAAAGGAGGAGTCGTGCATGAGTTCAAGGTTTTGGGCCTGTACAACCAGAAGGATGGAGTTGCTTTTCATAGCTGGGGTCAGGAACACGTTAAAGCACAGGTGGCAAACACAAGGCCCGAGGGCCGAATCCCGCCCTCCACGTGTTTAATCCGGCTCGGCACCTTGTTTCTACCAGGCGGCAGTGCTGAGCTCTCGCTGAACTGTTAAGGAGTAGTTACATTTATACAGCCCTAAAATGACATTCAGCCCTTTGAAGGCAACCGCAAGGCTGATGTGACGTCTGGTGAAAATGAGTTTGGCACCGCTGCTTTAGATAGCGGCAGGGAGCTGGGTAGATCAGGAGCCCGGTTTTACTCATGGTGAGTTAGAGAAGATCATCAGACCTCCGTGTGGAGATGTTGAAGAGGGAGCTGGACCTAGGAATATGGAGTTCATGGATGAAGTTCAGGGTGGAGATACAAATCTCGGAGTCATGATCCTATTGAAGGTATGTATGGCCCTGACACTGAATGAGATCACTGAGGGGGTATACACATTAAAGAGAAGAGGTTCAAGAAGTAAGTCTCAGGGCTGGGGAGTGGTCTGTTTGTAAAAACATGAGCACATGTACATCCACAGCAGACATAAGCATTTGTGTGGAAGCAAACAGGAGTAAGTAAACTTTGGAGAGGCAGCCCTGGCTGGTGTGGCTCAGTGGATTGAGTGCAGGCCTACAAACCAAAGGGTCGCTGTTTCAATCCTCAGTCAGGGCACATGCCTGGGTTGTGGGCCAGGTCCCCAGTGTGGGGTATGTGAGAGGCAACCACACAGTGATGTTTCCCTCACTCTCTCCCTCCCTTTCCCTCTCTTAAAAAAAAAAGTAAATAAATGAAATATCTTAAAAAAACTTTGGAGAAGCAGGGGCATTCGGCTCAGTATGGAGGAGGAAAATATACTGATGTGTGGAATATGGCCACTCGGATAAAAGCTTGAGGGAAAAGAGTGCAGCGGTGAGTGAAGATGAAGGCTGGGCTGACTTCGAGAAGCAGATGAAGGGACTCTGACTGGAGCAGGGAGCAGGGTGGACAGACAGGCAGAATGGTTTGGGTTACTCTTTGCTTGTTTTGTAACTCCGTTTGCCCCCCAAACTAATAGCAATGTTCTTGACTGGGCTGCTTGGAAACAGCCTCTGAGACGGAGTATTGGCTGCAGGTGGAGTGGTCAGCTGTGCAAGTTTACTGGGCTTGCTCCCCTGCAGAAGGTCGGGCTGGGAGTGAGTGCTCACGGGAGATACATTTAGGGAAGTAGGGGAGGCAGGTGGGGCAGAGAAGCTGAATTGGGATGTGATTGTGACTAAGGCTTCAGCAGATGCCACAGGGCACTCTGGAGCTCCGATGTTTCAAAATTGTCCCAAACTGAAACAAGGGGACAAATTGAGGTTTTTGTATCATTACCTCAGCCAGTCATAGGCCCAGGTTCTGCCCCCAAGAGAGGTCGTGTTACCTTGGGCAAGACAGTCGGCCTGTAGCCGTGGGGACTGATACTCTCACAAGCTGGTGTGTGGGTGTCCTGACCCTGAAGACAAGAGGGGATGTGACATGAGGAGCACCGCAGTATCTGCTATGAGCATCTCCGAGCTAAAAATCCACTAAAAGGTCAAATGTTGCTTTTCTTTTAGTTTTCATTGTATTCCAGAGGAGGCATTTGGAAATGTGTTGGGGTGGCTTTGTCATCGCAGCGACTGGGAGAACTGCAAAGACAGGGAAAGTGGTGCATAATGAATTGTCGCAACCCAAAGGCCGTAGCTTCTTTACTGAGGGACACTGTGTGGAAGGAAGTTAGGTACAACCTGGTCATAAATAGGATGGCCAGGTAATTAACCCTATGAAGCAGGGCATTTTTTTTTGAGAGTGAAAGAGTTTTATTCATAATTATGTCAAGACAACCGGCACAGACCATGAGAGAAGCCAGTGAGCTGGGACTCCTGGGGTTCCCAGTCCTTGGGGAGTCTGGAATGAAGAGCATCTGGGATCCAGGCACCCAGGCGTTTCTCCTCCTAGGTCTCCCCTGCCACTCTGAGATCCCCGTGCATAAGAAGAGTGACCCACCTTAGCCACAAATTTTTGACTGATAAAAACTGTCAACATGCCTAGGGTATTTACTTTTCAAATGGACGGGAATTGTAAGCTCAGTTCTGGTGAAAAGAGTCCCTCAGTTCAGGGTTTCCCAAAGGTTTTCACATCATGGCGTACAGAGAAAGTGATTTTTAATTGTAGGGCGTCATTGCATCACTGCAGAAAGCTGAAGGTTACAGGCTCCAGCTGGTCACCCCCAAGGTGGCAGCTTCCAGGTCGCCGCACTCCTGGGACCCTTCAGGAGAACGTCCCTGAGCAGCTCTGCCTCACCAAGTAAGTCTTTTTCTTTTTTTCCTCCCCCCAAGTTAAGCCTTGAAAGCCTAGGCAGTTTGGAATAAAATGAAAAGATGGTGAAGCGAACCTAATCCGTGGTCTTAATACTTTGATGCTGAATTGAGGAATAATCTGTGTTTGTTTAAGGTGCTTAAAGTGTTTGTGGCCACTTGGCCTGCTGGCGAATTGGAGAGATTAGCCTTAGGTTCCACCTAAAAATGTGTATTTTTACAAATAGGATTTCAAAATGAATGCTCCAAGAATGGACTCAGCTTGTCCAGTGAGAGGGAGCAGAATGTTTTCGAGAACTTGCGGCCTCACGCAGTTTACTGCCCCCCACCTCCTCGCCCTTCTGCAGGGAGTAACTGTCGTCTGGATATGGGGGCAGGGAGATGGCAGGTGGGACACACTGCCGCCAAGACCCCTCTTCCTAAGAGGGCCCAGTGTCATGGGATCTCTGGAGCTCTACAGGGGTGGGGGGTGCGGGGTGAGCCCTGAATAGGAAACACCTGAGTTCCCTTCGCGCAAGAGGCTGCTCGCTCCACGCTGGTCCTTAAGCAGTCTGGCTGACGCCAACTATCAAGCAAATGCTGATCCCCCTCCTTTAAGGCCAGATCAGAATCACAGTGTACTTGCACCTGGCTGGAGGGGTCCTGGCAGGTGTGGGAGAACAGGATCTGGCCCAAGGCTGTGCAGGGACCGAGGCCAGAACAGGGGACGGAGCTGGGCATGCTCAGGATGAAAAGCTATCATGCTGGAAAGGTCAAAAGCCCGGGAAAAGGTACCAGGGCTTCTGGACAGAGACCCTGGCAACCAAATCTGACCTCTGCCCGAATCCAAAACCTCAGCAATTCAAACACGCAACAAGCCCCAGCGAGTTTTTTCTCTCTCTGTTTCCTTTATTTCCACTCCTATCCTCCTTCTACTAACTTTGGGCTTCATTAGTTCCTTGAGGTGTAAAGTTAGGGTTTTTATTTGAAATCTTTGTTTCCCAATGTAGGCATTTAGCACTGAACTTCCCCCTTAGAACCACTGCTGCTGCGTCCCGTCTGTACATTTTGGTAGGCTGTGTTCCCATGCTCATTGGTCTCAAGATATATTTTGATTTCTCTTTTGATTTGCTTTGGCCCATTGATTATTCAGTAGCATTTCATTTAATCCACATTGGTGAATTTTCCAGTTTTCTTTTTGCGACTGATTTCTCATTCAGACCATCGCAGTCAGAAAAGATGCTTGCTATGATTTAAATCTTAAAACGTATTACGGCTTGTTTGTGGCCTAACGTGTGAGCTGTCCTGGAGAGAATGTTCCAGGTGCGCTGGATAAGAATGCATACCCTGCTGCTTTTGGATGGAATGTTTGTAAATGTCTGAGACCTTCTGGCCTAATGTGTTAAGTTCAGTGTTTCCTTCTTGACTTTTCTGTCTGGACGATCTGTCCACTGACGAAAGTGAGATATTAAAGGAGTGATCGCATGTAGAAGATGGACCTTAGTGTTCAAACCTGCGCAGCTCTAACCGGTCTCTTAAACCTCTGCGACCGTCTAAGCAGCCGTCTTTATTCTCAGTGGCTCCCAGTAGTTGAGGGTGCGCCACCATCTGTCACTGCCCCGAAGGGGAGCATGTCAGTCAGCACCTGGATGCAGGCTGATTGGAAGGTGGATCCTCTCTTTCATGGGAAGACTGGAGGTGGGCGCTTCTGTCTGCTGCATCTGTGCTGTGCCCTGAGCAGACAGCCAGTGAAGAACTCTTCCCTCTGTTTGTTACAGTCCTGCGGGACCATGAGGATAAGCCCGACTGGCCACCGGGGCCAGGAGACAAGGGGCGTTACCTGGGCAGTAACTGTGCACAAAGAAGCTCCTTTCTGGGAGATCAACCAGCACCCTGGAGTGAGGCAGAGGGAGAGAGCAAACATGGCGTCCACCATCTTCTGGGGACTCTGGGAGTTGACCCCTAGATGTATGTTAAGTTAGAAGCCTGTCCCTCAGGCCGCGGCTATTTTTTTAAAAAGATTTCATTTATTTATTTTTAGACAGAGGGAAAAGGAGAGAGGCAGAGAAACATCAATGTGTGATTCCCTTTTCATATGCCCCTTACTACAACCCAGGCATGTGCCCCAACTGGGAATGTAACCGGTAACCCTTTGGTTCTCAGGCTGGCACTCAATCCACTGAGCCACACCAGCCAAGTCAGGCTGACACTATTAAGCAAATAGGCCTCTTGCAAGGGAAGACTGGGTATTGCCATCTCTGCGCTGCGCCCTGAAGGTTTAGCCGTGTGAAGACTCACACGGTGAGCCCTTGAAGCGCATCGCAGTTCACTAAAGCCTGGGGGTCCCATGGACACAAGCCCTGTGGGCTTTCACAGCTACATGTTTTCAGGGCCCATATCTCTGGCGGAAACTTAAAAATTGGGGTACCAGATGTGGGGTCCAAACCCTGCACTCCTCAGGGAGAACTTGGGAGTTGTGAGTTCCCTCCTGGTTGTGTGTTGGCGTGACAGGGGTGGGGTTTATGGTGGCATTGTGTCTCAGCCTCTTCTACCCATTTCAATGTGTTTTTCCCCCCGTTTGCCTGCTATGTGTAGAAGTCACTCAGATGCTTTCTGGGTCTCTTTCAGGAATTGTTCTGTACGTAGCTGTAGATTCCATGTGCCTATGAGAGGAATCGAGTTCGGAAGGGGGTTCAGGAACCTCCTGTGTTGCTGTGTTGAACTAGAACTTTCAGAAAGTGACTGTTCTTATACAAATCATCTATATTATACATATGAAAATATTAAGATTTCTGAGTGGAACCCAGAGGATTAAGAATAATTAGACTTTAAGGGGACTAAATGGTAATGGAAAAAAGTACAATAAAAAATAAAAGCAAAAAGGGGAATAATTTGATTTTAAAATGTATATGAAGCAGAGCCTTGATTGGTGTGGCTCGGTTGGTGGGGGCATCGTCTCTTAAAGCAAAAGGTCATGGGTTCGATTCCTGGTCAGGACACGCGCCTGGGCTGTGGGTTCAGTCCCTGGTCAGGGTCTGTACACATATAGAGACAACAAATAGATGTTTCTTTTCCTCTCTTTCTGCCTTCCTCCCCTTCTCCCTAAAAATTAATAACTCTTTTAAAAACTAAAAGTAAAACGTGTACCAAATTCCTCCTGCTATGATGTGCTGCAGACACATCATCACTTGCGTTGTATTCTTACCAAAAACACATACCAGGAATCTAAGCCTGAGGTCACATCCAACCCAAGTGAAGGCACGTTCTACACAAAATAGGTGGCTTGTCCTCTTAAACAGACACATCAAGTTCTTTGAAAATAAAGAAAGGCAGAGAAACTGTTCTTGCTGAGAGGAGACAAAGGAGACATGACTGAGTGTCCTGTGGTCATGACTTAGATCCCGGACCAGACCAGAGAAATGCAGAACTCAAAGAAAATCATCGCACAATTGACACTCAGCTATGGTTGTGTGGATGACATATTTGTGTACTGTTAAATTTCCTTATCAGTTTCCATTGATAATGGCAATGTGGTCATGTAAAAGAATGTCCTAGTTCTCAGGAAATATACATAAAAATGAAGTGCTTAAGTGTAAAAGGGCACAGTGTCTAAAACTCATTGTCGAGATGCTTCAGGAAGAAAACAGCTGAGAGAGCGAAAGAAATAAAAGTGATGGTTGAATCTGGGCAAAGGGCGTGTGGGGTTTCTTTCTACTCTTCTGGCAACTGTTCTGTAAGTTTCAATGATTTCAAAATAGTTAAAATCTATTTTCAATATATATAGCCCCCCTGCCCCTGTATTTTTTGGACTATAAGAAGCACCCCCCTGCCCCGAAATTTGGAAGGAATAATGGTTGTTAATGCTGCCGTTTAGTTCTGTTTACATTTACATTGGTGAGACATTATTTATGTTATTAAGTATTTTACCACATTTTTTCTTCCTATTTTCCTCCTGCAAAACCTAGGCATGTCTTATGGTCCAAAAATATGGTATATGTATAGGCTTTAAGCCTCCAGTCACTGTCCCTTATCTTCTTCATACACGACAGCCATTCTTGGACATCTGCACACTGCGCACACTCACACAACATTGTTTATTTATGGACTGTCTGTCTGGCGTGTTGCCGCTCTCAGCCACTCTCGTGTTGTCAAATAAGTCCATGAGATCACAGCAACTCTGAAATCCGAGGAGCAATGGCGAACGTGTTTGTGGTCCCTACTCCAGTGGCTTTGCTACTGTGGGAAACAGTTCAATTCACGTCCTTCCTATGCGCAACCTGGGGGCAGAGTGTTTGCGAGTGTGCCAGCGCTCGCCTTTGTATTCGCTTCACCGTCAGAGCATTACGAATGCAGGGGAAATCCCAGCGCAGCCCCACAGAACACATCCATTAGTCTTGATGCTCCCTGCCAAACACACATTTTGCTTGCTGGGGCACAATCTGCACCCGCTTGATCCATTTTAAATTTTAACTGAAATAATTCCCCCCCCCCCAGCCTGTGCCAGGTGTGGAATGGAAAGTGAAATGCCCTCCTCGGGGGCATGCATGCGCAATTGTCTTAGTTAGGCATGGGGAAGTGTTAAAAATTTCTCAGTTCCCTGGTTGGGTGACATCTAAACCACCAGTCTGGTGGTTCCAACAAAGGCAAGTGTGGGGAATGGCAGGATGGACGAATGATGTACTCATTTAAATAGGGTGAAAATTAATCTTGGTATGTGTGGACTTCCAGGACAGTCTTTTTTGTTTGTTTCAATGAGATATGCCCCCTATTTCCAGAAGGCTACATTTTAAGATTTTATTTATTTTTTTTTAGACGGAGAAAGATAGTGTGGTTGCCTTTCATGTGCCCCCTACTGGGGACTTGGTCCGCAACCCAAGCATATGCCCTGACTGGGAATCGAACTGGAAACCTTTGGGTTTGCAGTCTGGCACTCAGTACACTGAGCCACACCAGCTAGGGCCAGGGCAGTTTTTCCGTGTAACAATTGCTTAGGCTGGCATTATCACCTCACCCTCAAAAACTTGCCAAGTGAGTTTACCAGAGTCGCCACCCTCACTTAACATTAGTGTTAATGAGCTTGACCATCTGTTACTTCCAAAATCATTAGAATAGGCTGAAACCAGTGAACTTTCGTAATTTCTTTGGGTTCCCAGCATTCGACCCCTGTTGGGGAGCTCCTCACCATGAATCTTGGGGGGGAGGCAAATACAGCTTCTTGTTTGAGGAGCTGACCCTGTGACTCATTTTCAAAGCCTCCTTTGCAGCTAGAGCAGAAGCAGAGTAGGGCCGCCCCCTGGTGGTGGTCATGACTATGTATGGTGGGGGTATCCTCCCCAGTCAGTTCTGTGGCACTTTTTTTAAAAAATCCTCACCCAAGGACACCTTTTTCATTTGAGAGAGGCAAGGAAACATTGACAGGAGAAACATCCTTTGGTTGCCTCCCATATGTGCCCAACCCAGGGTTGTAGGCACCTGGGCCAGGGATCAAACTCACAACCTAGGTAGGTGCCCTAATGGGGAATCGAACCCAAAACCTTTCGGTTACAGGACAACACTGCAACCGACTGAGCCACACTGACCAGGGCTCTGTCATTTTTTTAGGTGAGACTCCTACTATTCAGACTTCCCCTTAGGTTTCAGTAGCATTAACAACAGAATTAATAGGAAAATCTCGAAAATGTGTCAATTGCCAAGTGGATAATTCATATAGTACTTACCACTAAAACAGAAAACAAATGCCACGACAGTTTGCTGCACAAAAATGGTCTCCCAAGCTACAAATGCTTGCCACCTTTGATCCAGAAATCTCATTTCTTGGAACGTGCCACGCAGGTATCTTTTTGCACCAGTGAAGTGAGAAATAAGCGAAGCGCTGTATTGTTTACCACAGCCAAGACTGAAAACCCACATATCCCACCAAAGGGGGCTGCTTAAACAACAGCCCACAAATACATAGTGGAATACTATGCAGCTATAAAAAAGGGAACATTTTGTATATTGAATTGGAAAGATCCATTTTAAGTTTCAAAAAGCAAGGCATAGCACTGACCAGTGTAGGTCAGTTGCATGGGTGTTGCCCTGCAGAGAAACTCCACAGGCTCTGTTCTAGGGCAGGGCGCATGCCCAGGTTGCGGGTTCAGTAACTGGTCGGGGCGCCTATAAGAAGCAACTAACTGATGTTTCTCGCACTTTCTCCATCCCTTCCCCTCTTTCTAAAAGTGAATAAATAAAAAAAAATCTTAAATAAAAAAGCAAGGCATATAAATAGAATGTGATCTTGTGTAATGAAAGGGAAACAGGGAGGAACATGTTTGTAATTGCTTATATAATAATAAAGATATGTTGGCAGGATACATAAGAAATTTCATATTTATCCATAGGGTTGTGAGGTTGATGTGGGCATACACAGGTCAGGGTCCATTTACTGTTTGCCTTTCGATATTTTGCGTTTTTCCACCATCTGCATGAATGACCCATTGGAAAATTAAATAACTGCACGACAATAAAAAACAAAGTACTGCAGTCCAGCCAATGCTTTTTTGTAACATAACTGCGTGCTTTATTGAGATACACAGTAAAGCAGTAATATAATACAATAGTAAGGCATATATTTGGTGAAGTCTGATATGTTGTGAAAATGCAGTAAAACTTAAGTTTAAAAAAATAATTAGTAAATGTTACAGTGTTGGTGTTAAAACACAATATATTATGATACTCAAGTAAGAACTCAGTACCTGAAAACAATGACGTCACATGCCATGTGATGTTTGCGCTTCAGTTACACTGATTATGATTTACAGCTTAACACTCAGTGGTTATACAGAACACGAAATAATGTCCAAATTATGCTTAAAATGTAGCAATAAAGCTCTCAATGTTTATTCATATATTTTTGACAGACTCACTCCAGAGCTAATGTCTAAAAAGAGAAAACAAAAAGTTTAAAACAAAATTATGCACTCAATCTCTGATTTTAGAATGAAACTGAAACTTCTTAGTAGGAAGTAAAGTAACCCCTTGATTTAAGTCATGGTTAAACAAAATAAAATCCTCAGGTAAGGGAAAAGTCCAGTGTTATTATGTAAAGGGAAAAAAATGCTAGACTAAAACCACATCTTAACATAATTTGTTACTGTAGAGCTTTGGGTTTTCTTTTGAAAATTATAAAGGAAAACAGAATACAGGGAGAAATGTTCACAGAACGAACAAGTGGTGAAGCCGTGAAATCAGGTGTGCACAATTATTAGGGACACCCCAAAACCAAAGTGAGGTAGAAATAGCATGAAAAGCCATGTTTGATGTTAATTATCATTAATAAGATAATGGACAAAGCCCACTCTCCAAAAGTTAATTACACTTGATGTAAGAGGTAACAGATTTGCAAAATAATAGGTCATATGGTGATTTCTATTGATTGAATATTTAAAAAAAAATCAAAGACTAATCAGATGAAATGAAAGAATAAAGCTTCTTCCTACCAGCTAGTCGTCTTGATTTCTCTCCTCCACTTTTTGAACAATGTAAGCTGTGTAATCCACCGAAAAGGGTTTAGAGTACCTTTCGGAACATCTGAACCAATCTGTGTGCCCACTCACCAACCTGTGTGGAATTACTCGTAGCGAAATGCCAAGGAGGGAAGCACAGTTCACGAACTTCTGGGTGGATATGTAACAGTACCACAGTGTGATGGGGCTACTGCCTTACATTTTCCCAAGGGTTATTTTAAATCAAGTCTTGTGGCATTTAAAAACTCACTGCAATGAGAAGAAAAAAATCTGGGGGGGGGGGAAGAACTGTAACACCCACTGCTGTTTGCAAGAGGAAGAATCATTTAGTCGTGATTAGACAGAGTTGTATGCATGGTTATGAACATCTATCCAATCCTTTACTTTAGGTGCGGCCTCCTCCCTCAGAGGGAGCGGCTGCAAACCCAGAGCACTCCTCCTCTCTGGGAGTGAAAATGCCTCCCATAGATTAGACTTCAGACTTCCACTGAAGCATCATTCAATCTCAATCGTGGCGTTGGCAACAGCGGGAAGCTGAATAGGTCAACCAACGGATCACTCTGGCATAATAAGCCCCGTGTACTCATTCCTATGTTCCTTTTAAGAAAAATTCAGTACTCTAGTTGTCAGTGGAAAGTTTGAAATGAGAAACCTCTGGGGCCCCAGACAATGTTTTACTATGGTGGTCCTTTCCCTCTGGCTCCTGGGCCATTTCATTCTAGACCAAGCAGGTAAGCCTGGTTGACCAGAAGCGCTTTCATGCCATTAGCAGGTGGCAGGAACATTTGAACAAGAAATTTAAAAGGTCTCTAGAAAATTTCTAGCTACTCGTCTATATACCTACAGTATCTACATACTTATAGACATATAGATGTATAAAATGAAAACCCACAGCTAGTTCCACTCAGTCAACGGGTCTCCAAAGAGCAACGTGACACAGTCATTGGTAGTGTCAGAGGAAGTCCTATCTTGAATGTGCAAGAAAAGAAAAAAGCCATGGATTTCACATGGAGATCACGCTGAAAGGATGCAAAACAACGCGCTGCCTCAAAAGTTTGTGTGTGCGTGTGTGTGTGCGCGTGTGTTCATTTTTAGGGGTTTTTATAAACAACTTTTTTAATAAAGCACACTTTAGTTTACAATCTTTCTGTATAACTGTTATAAATTTTTAAACAACCCAAAATGCGTTCCATATAAAGAAATGGCAAGTTATTTAGCTATCAAGATTTTACATGTAGTTTTTCTTATAACTTTTTTTTTTGTACAATTGCATAGACGTGTAAAACCTGCCATTGTTAACAAAACAATAACAGACTTAGAAACTACTGAAATCTACAGTATAGTACCACTACCCTTCACAAAAATATAGAATTTTTTTTCTTGTAAACTCTTACTGTCTAATCCTCTTTGTTGTATGAATATTATAAAAACCATGCGGGAATCGGGAGTTGTAAAACATTTATTCTGCCCCTTCTTCATCTGTCATGACTGAAACTAAGGACTCCATCGCTCGGCCCAAGTCATCTGCCAAGTGGAAAAGGCTTCCTACATTCTGTCCTGGAAAACAGAGAGAAAGAGAGGCTTTTTATGCAGCGCAGGGATCTACACCCCCCTCTTGGCCATTTGGGAAACCGCTCCCCATTTCTTGGTGAGGACAACACAGAAGCTGCATCAAGGGTATGCACAGCAGGGCTGGATTTTCCCCGGTTTCCAGGAAGAAGCAAAGCCTTGTTAATGAAGCCACTGCATGTTGTTAGTATCAGCTCAATATCGGACCAGCCTACTGTTTTGTCACTTCAATGGAAAAATGTCTGAGACCGCACTCAAATCTTCCCGATACAGGCCAAAAGGGTTCCATGGGGAAGTACAATATTCCTGTCATCCCAGGAATACTTCATGGTGGGTTGCACCTTTGCACCATGCTGTGGGAGACCATTTACTGTGTACTTGAGCTGAATTTTTGGATGACCAAACAACCATCTACTCCCACCACCACGCCATTGCCATCACCGTCACTACCACCATCACCGTGACATGACATCGTCACTTCATGACTGTTTGAAGCTAGCTTCTGCCTCACCTCTCAGGCTGTGACGGAGGTGCTGATTTGCTTTCTGCTTTTCCTTGGCTCCAAAGACAAACACTCGAAGGCACCTTTTTGTATACTGTTGCCATTAGAAGTAGAACGCGTCAGAATAAAAATCACTCTGCATTCCAAATTACCCTGGAGCCTACTTATAATATGACCCACATGTTTAGCACGAAGTTAGGTATCCTGTGAGTCCATTTTGGATCTCCTCCTAAATGAGGGTTAACTATCAGGACAGCCTTTTTAATAAGAACATGACATGACCCGGCATCAATGTCCAACACAGCGCAAGGGCGGCATAGTATCCCCGGGTCCTCTGTGGCACCATTCCGATCTAGCGTGAAATAATTTGAGACACAGTGTACGACTTGACTTTTCATATATGTCCCATATTTTCATACGGCTTATTTGAATTCTTGGACATCAGTAAATCATTCCACTGTTCAAGTACTGCCTTTGAAGCTAAAAATGACTTCCTAAGTAGGCTATTCTTACCTTGCCATGTAGCTACTTTACAGATTCACATAATAACAGCTAACATCTCTATAAAAATTAGAGATGGACTAGGGCAGGTATTCTGTTCTCATATTTAGTTCAAGAGCCATCGTTTTTACGCATGGAGAGGCTCTGCAGAGGGTTCACAGTGCTGGCACCAGGTCCAGTTGAGACATTAAAAGGGTGATGCCATCCAGCCATTTACATTAAGGGAAGTAACTGTGTAAACCTCTGCACTTCATTAGTGCAAAGAGTTTCAGTGAGAACAAATTTTATTTAAAAGAAAAAAGAAAAAAAAACACGCTGGATTTTGATTGAGAACACAATAAGTTGTAACAAAGCCTATGTACTGCCTTCTGGAGTGGGCCTACAGGTCGGCAGGCCTCCAAGGGGCTGAAAGCTGTCTTGGGCTTTTCTAGCCCTTAATAACCACAGGAAGACATAGCAAGCCCTTTGCTGTTCCTTTGAGCTCAGAGCAGTCCATAACCGATGCCACCAGGTGAGAGCGCTTCCCTTGAGCCTGTTTCAGACTGCCCGGCACCCTTGGCAAATCACAATTATTCATGCAAATGCGAAAGTGGATGGACGAGCTGCACAGTTTTAATGACTTGCAATCTTAACAGCAATGAACAAAGCTAGTAAAAACAAAACTGCAGACCCTCGCAACCTGGCATCTGCACAGAATTTCAACTGTTTCTCATTACCCACCTAAGACTAGACTGCAGTCCACCTTGTAGATAGGAAATATATGATTACAAACCATAAAACAGGGAAGAACTCGGGTTTCCCCTATTGGCTTGTTGGTAATAGTCAAGAGCTGCCTATTTCAGATTGTGTGCTGGGGGTGGGGACCGCAGTTCTAAAGATAATAAGGACAAACGCAGTTATGGGGTACTGCAGTCTGTGAATGACATCGTTTTGTTCATGTCATTTCATTATGACATCCATGAAATATTGTAGGTACCCAAGTCTTGTCTGTATTAGTTAGCCTATGGTACAAGTGTTTTCACCAAATGTTGTTTCGCTTAAAGCTGCAGAACCTATTGATGTTAAGTGAGGGCTTCCTGCCTATATAACCAAGTGGTGGTTCTGTTGCCCGCAATGGTGTTCAGTTACTACACACACAGAAAACTCATGAGTGTCTCAAGAGGCGTGACTTCAGCCCTGGCTGGTGTAGCTCAGTGGATTGAGCATGAACCTGTGAACCAAAGGATTGCGGTTCAATTCCCAGTCAGGGCACATGCCTGGGGGCCAGGTCCCCAGCAGGGGGCGCACGAGAGGCAACCACACATTGATGTTTCTCTCCCTCTCTCTCCTTCCCTTCCCCTTTGTCTAAAAATAAATAAATAAATAAACTCTTAAAAAAAAAAAAAGAGGCATGACTTCTAGGGGGACCTACTCTTTAAAAAGTTACCAGGTACTGTTATTCTTCATTACTCTTAATCTACTGTACACACTCCCACAAAGATGACATTAAGTCACCTCTCCATATCTACATTATGCCTTTGGTTACTTTCTTTACAAATACCTGTTTCACCAGAATAATGATTCCAATATTTTCCATGGATATTTTCAGTACAGCCAGGGGAAAATATCTGACAAAACACGGCCCCAGAGAATCATTGACCTCAATCCACCAGAGGCATAAAACTGTGCCATGACATCGTGACATGGGTACGGAAAAGAGAGCCGTACCCCAATTCCGCTGTCCAGGTGTATAAAGCGGAACACGAGGGAGATCATTAATTTCATCTTGACAGATAAGTCCAAATCAAAAGCTGATACTATGAGTAAGAAAGGCAGGATTACAGGCATGTGTAATGAGCTTCAGGCACAAGTCAACACAAAAATACATCTGTAGAAAGTCTTAATTGAATCCCTTTTAAAGTGAGGCCCAGTGAACCTCAGGCACCGTGCACTGCACATCAGGGCTGCGGTCTGTTTTTCCACGTCGGTGCTAACTGTGGCGCATTCGGCCTCACACGCCACGGCTGCCTGAGGGAGCCGTTCTCCGCAGTGATTGGAATTGAGACTTCCTGGCAGTGATCCAAGGCCTCAATAGCAATCTGGCACTCTATTTTTTAAAAATACAATTCCCAAATAAATGGTTAGCATTCGACTGGCCAAAGCAAAGCCAGAATACTGCAGTGAAATGTCCTTATCTTTTCTTCTCTATAATTTAAAGCTTTCAAAGAAAAAGCTCTGCTCCTACTGTACATTTGGGGTATTTTCATAGCACAAAAAGCATTATTATTTTGATTCTCTGGCTTTCCGGAAACTTATCTGACTATAATGCACCTCAGGTAGTAAACTTTCCAAATGCCTATATGACTTCAATGATATGTTCTGCCCTTTTCTAAAATTCTTTCATGAGAGAAATGTGTGCAGGGTGGTCAAAATTGTGGTGCAACATTTTACAACAAGTTAAAATACATTTTAAGGGGCACTTACCATAAGAATAAACCCAAGAAGTCTCACTAAGTATGTGAGCCAGGCAAGCCATCAGGAGTATTCACCTTTTCAGGTGTCATCAGTTTCTCCTGCCAGCCCACCTCGCCCGCCCTCCTGGGGCCCCACTGCCCCAAGCCTTGGTGGGAACCCTGGCGTGGACACACTGAAGGATTGTTCAGTTCATTAGACTCGCGTGGCATGGTGTTGGCAGAATTGCCGATGTGACCCCTTCGGTTTAAACAAATCCGTGGCTACTCTTGTCCATCTTATTGCTAAGGATCCAGAACCTTCCCTCATAAGGACTCTCCACCCATCCAGCCTGTCTGTCTCCCAGATGACTGCACGCTGTGGCCGTCCACGAGAGAGCTTTCTTTCTCATGTTCTTCACATTAAACTCTTGGTAAGGATGTTTTTGTTTCATTTGAGCTGCCACTGAACACTCGTTGTCACCAAATAGTCATTTGGTTGGGTAATTCAATGGCAAGATAATGTTCCTGGTGGAGCAGAAGTGTTAAGCAGCTCTCGCCATGAAACCCCAAGCCACACTCAGTGATACCGCTGCACCCTACCCCCGTTTAACCCAAAGAGAGGCATTAAAAAACCCTCAAGACTCCCCACGTTCCTTTTTATCTCAACTTCGTTAAGGTTCTCTCTGGCTGCAAATGCCAAATAAAACAGTATCATCTGAAGGGCAAGCTGAGGTGATATGAGCCTTTCACATGCCATTGTCTAAAGTGGCAATCAAGTGGACGAGTTAAGAGTGTGGCTCTGTACCCAGGCTGCCTGGACTGAAACGCTGGCTCTGTCACCTTGGACACACGGCTTACCCTCTCACTGACTCTGTAAAACGGGGTTTTACAGAGTTTTACCTACCTCATGGGTTTTCAGTGCAGATTACATAATGAAAAAAGCGGCGAGCGCTGACAGCAGTGCTTGGCACATAGCGTGTGCGCACAAAATATTAGCCAAAGTGGGAAAGCAAGAGTGCGGGAACCCAGAAAAAAAAAAAGAGTAAAACGAAATGAAGTCATCCCAGAAGAATACAAACCAAGTGCACTGGCAGAAAAACGCTAGGGTCCTGGAAGTAGAAAGAAGCTTTATGACTCATCAAGTATGTTCAAAGCTCAATTTCTTTGGGAGATTTTGTTTGTGTTGCAATTGGCAACAGATGATGGACTGCAGGATTCCAACCCAGAGATTCCTGCTTCCCATGGTCCTGTCGTCATGGTGATGACAATGGCCGCGAATATTTGAGGAATGCTCCTCATGAGCTGGAAGTGGAGAGGTGGCTACCATCCTTACATGATGACGCGTGTGATACAAACATGCGCGTGCACGCACACAATTCTTACACAAACGCCAAACATAGAAAGCGGGATGAGACAGACAGAAGCCATGGCCGTGAGCCTGAATCTCACTAACCTCTCTCATTGGCTTCCCAGGGGTATTTCTTCCTTTAATAATAGAGAGAGGAAGAGGCAGAGATATCAGAAAGGAAAAAAAATCATGTGCATAAATATATATATATATATACACACACACACAATTTCATACCAATTTGCTTCTTTTATCAAACTAATGTTGAGGTGACCATTTATTCCCTTCTGGAAAACAAAACAAAACAAAAAGACCCCCAAAGACACATCCAGTCAAATCACCTTTACATACACTTAAAGCCAGTATCAACAGACTTCACGTGACCTGGGGGACATCACTTTAAGTTCATGGAGTTCACATGGTAAAACGGGATGAAAGCGGGCACAGTATAGAAATCTGACAAATCGAACATTGTTCTCAAGAGCAATGGTACAGTCTCAAGCTTAATGTCAAAAGTGTCAGAATCTCTTTACTCCAGACTGGACAATGAACACACCGAAACAAACAGTGGTGGCCTCTATGTGCCACACTTCTGCACCCCAGATGCAAGGCACGATGTCGCCTAGTGGCTAGCGTCCACCCCCTAGGAGAGTTTGTTCTGTCTGGTAGAAGCCGAGCATGCCGTGATGGGATTGGGGGTGTTTGAGGGAAAAGAACAAAATAAAATGGGGAAAGGAGACCGGTCACAGACTCAGATCCCGCCCTTAACTTCCTCGTAATTCACCATGTACTGGGAGCCTTAAGAATCCGTGGCTAAGGACCCGCTGGCTTTGTTTGCTTTGTAGAATCCTCCGTCTGTATATGCCTTTCTTTCTTTTTGAAAAGCAGGGCCCTCTGACCATACCTAGCATGCCTCGGATGTGCAATTTCCTTTCAGCTCCCGAGTCTTTCTTGAAAATGACAATGGTTTTCAAACTGTGACTTGAGCAAACCCTTGTATGGGATCTCAGGATTTAGAGCCGATAAAAGCAGAACTGGGAGAGGTTCCGTACATCATCCCCGCTCCCACGCCCAAGCCCCGCCACGCTATGCTCAGGGGCTCCAAGAATGCTGAAAACTCCCTGCAACAATTTGAGAGCCACTGGTGTAGAGCGAGGAAGTATGGAGCTACTCCTCAAAAACCCATCTTTCAAAACTCAAATCGAGGCCTCAAAACTTCTAGTATACATTAGGTTTTCTACATGTGAGTTTTCCCCTACCCCGTCTTTTCCTTCTCTCTAAACCTTCCCGAGTCAGAGACCCCGTGGGAGTAGAGACAATGCCTGCCGGACTGTGTCATCCTGGGCCTGGTGTTCAGGACCCTGCTCCAGTCGGGGACAAGAGAAAAAATGGGTGCCTGCCTGTCAGTTGGGGTTGGGGTGGGGGGGTGTTCTCTGTGGTAGGCCCCATACCAGATGGCAGGAAAAAAGAAAGAGAACAACATTATTTCATCCTGATGACTCAAATAAATGCCAGCATGAATTACTCACCCGCTCCTTTTGACTCCTTTAACGAGGTTTTTTTTTTTTTAAATCTTTATATTCATAGTTATACTGTCTGGCGGTAGAATGCATTCCCTTCCCCTATAAGATGCTGACAGCCCCGAGTGCAGGGGTCCACATGTGGCTTCCCCACCACTCGGCCCGCAATACCCTGTGCTGTGCTTTGACACTGTAGGTATTCGACAGCTCCTGGCTGAACTGAGGACCCTGGCCACTAGGCCATGGCCATGAGCCCTTTGGTGTTTTAGGCCATGTGGCCTTGTCTGCTACCCTGTAGCTCAGATGACAAAGGCTGGTAGAGCTTGTTCCGGCTTGTAACTCTGACCTACTTTTAAAACTGCAGAAAGCAATTATGACTTAGTTTCGGAGTATAACTGCGATTCCGAGAATGATGTTGCGTATCTTCGTTCATTCGACACCAAGCCACATTCAGAGCTCAGTACCGACTGGTTGGTGGTGATGCAGCAAGGGATTTGGGTTTTGTCTCAGGTACTTCTCCAGAAAGCAGATTTTATCTAAACGAACCTCCCAGAGACATGCTCACCTTAATCTCTTCCAAAACCCTCCCTCATCACTTGGGTGTCAAGGTGCTCATTAGCATAGTACAAAAGGAAGGTCCTTTTTTGGTTAAAAAAAAAAAAGGTTACAAACTACTGTTTTCGACTGTACCTATTAGGAACAGTTCTATGGTGATGAGATGCAATGTTTAAGAAAATTCTTTATTCAATAGGTACATACAAGCGCGAGGTACCAGTTTTATTTCATAAATCCATTCTGTGGAAATGAGTTTCCTTAGACATCCACTCACGGTGTCCATCTGGCAATGTGCGACGCTGGCAGGAAATGAATCAAGAGGAAAAGGAAGTGTGCTAGGGAGCCCTGAGTCTAAATAAGGGGCCCAGTCAGGTCTGGAGAAGTTACACTTCCTCAGACAGTATGAACTGTAGCTGGCTGGTGGTAATCCTTTCCGTCCCATCAGTTTCCGGGTCCCTTTAGCTTCTCCATTGCAGTTCGCTGACCTTTTTAAACTTAAAAAGTTTAGAATGAGTCCCTTCCATTGGATTTCTGTTTCAGTGCAAGTGAAAGAAGATTCAAGTGGCCATAGTTTAAATATTGAAACATTTTTCAATCTTTCAATATTGAGAATATTTCCCCAACATTTCAGCATGGGTTGAAACATTTCAATCCATGCTGAAATGTGGATATAGATGCACGAGCCAATCCCAGCACATAGTTTTGCTGAGCTCAAAGCTGACCAGCACTGCCGCCTGGGGCTGCGTGTATGTAATGAGCTAGAATGAACAATGAAATGACAGCGTAAAGCGGGGACTGGCAAACTTTCTCTGTAAAGGCCGGAGAGTAAATATTTCAGGCTTCGCAAGCCACATAGTCTCTGTAACAACTGCGCAGCTCTGTCATGGCCGCTCTGTCACTGCAGTAAGAAGTAGCTCTAGATCATATATAAATGAACGGGCATGGCTCTATTCCAATGAAACTTGATTTACAAACACAGGTTGTGGCCCAGATCTGACCTAGGGACTGCAGTTTTCCGGTCCCGGCTATAAAGGAATGAAGGCTCAACTCCTGCATGGGAGCAGAGAGGAAACACAATGGCACCTGAAAGGTGGCCCAGGATGCTCCTGCCCTAGAACTTGATGTTGCGCTTCCATGAAAGACCCACAGATAAGACTTGAATTTGAAAGGATGGCAGGTTGGGCACAGCTGCTGGGCTGGCCAATTAGAGGCACTTAATAGAACGTATGTGGGCTTATTTGGAAGTAGGTAGTTTATGAGAGGGAGAGGCAGGTAGGGGCTGTTGGGGGATAAAAGTAACGTGACACAGGTCGGCAGCTAAGAGATTATGCAGGCAGCAGACATGCCTGCATAGTACTGTGAACTGCTTTCTGAATTGTCTTATTGCACAGAGAGCTTATGCTGGATCCTAGCATTTGTGAATCCATGCACACTGGCACCTCGTTTGCGGACAGCCCGACACCATCCTGCTGACCAGGGAAGTGTGGCTTTCAGGAATGAGCGTCCATAGAAAACCACCTTTGTTAGGCTGTCAAATGATCAGAGGTGTATGGAGAAACCACTGAAATAGTTTATTTTTCAATTGTGTCCATTGTGCATCCTACCCATGGAGTGTTCTTATAGAAATAATGGTGGAGGTTTCGAAAGTGTCTGACAGGAGAGAGTGATTTTCCATTATAGTGGAATTCAACTTCTACATATACTTATAGACAGACGGACAGATTATAGATGAATAATAGATGAGATCGAAATTGGCTAACATTCTGTGTTGCATGTTCACCGGGCCCCTCCACTCCCCCGAGTGGCTGTGAACACAGCTATCTCTAGAGCTGAATCAGGAAAGAGAAAATCACAAAGCTACATGTGCGCATGTTCACAGCCTAGACACCTTGCATTTTATACTGGCCATTAGGCAGGGCAGTGTGGCCAGCAGTTGATCAACAGAGAACTGTGTAACCCCTATATTAATTTTTGGGTAATAGTTTAGTAAGACCATGGAGCTAAGATCAGAAGGCTAACTGAACTTGCTGAATGACTATGAACCAGGCACTTCACTTCTTTGGGCTTCCAGGTACTTTTAATATAGATGAAAGATGAAGGTTGGCCTGTCCTTTAAGACTTGAGCTCTAAGTGAAAACTGGGGCATGGGGCAACAAAGATACTGTACGTTTGCATTACACAGCAACTCCCCGATCTATATACTTTATATTTATGGACATAATTCCTTTTTTTAAAAAAAAAGTCTTTCCCTCTGTGGGCAATTATCGAGCAGGGTTAAGTAAACCAGGAGGTGGCATTTGGGAGCACATTCCCACTTAATGTCAGGCCTCTGGCTCCGACATCTGTTCCGAGTCGCTCAGACAGCTGTCTGAAACAGGTGCAGCCGCTGTACCCTGCAGTTTCTGTGACACGGGAACAGGAACATGGACGGCCGACTTCGAATAAAAGCACCACGTTCTCCAAGACATTAGCAAGGTCTTGGTGGAAGCTACCATGTAAAAATTCTAAAATTTAATTTAAAAACATATATCCACCTGGGTGAGGAAAACTAAGATTGGTTAGATGAGTAGTTTTAAACCCCTGGATCGGAAAATCCACTTAGTGGGCTGCAACCGGCGGTGTGTGTTTCAATAAAGAACCCAGAGAAATCATGTGAATTATATGCACTACGAAGTGAACTGCTTCTTGCAAGTTCTGTTTCTGATCTTCGTATATACAGGGTAGTAGGGCAAAGTAGGTTTATAGTTGTTCACATGAAAAATAATACAACGATGAAGAAATAATCCAAGAATAGACTCTGGACTTCGTGTAATCACAACTGTAAACCTACATTTGCCCCACCCTGTACCTGGGGCCTTCGAGGGAAAGCTTGGTGTCAGTGGAACGTGTTCCAAAGTCCCTGCCCTGCTAGCAGCTGACTGATTTTGAAGAAGGCACTTGCTCGGTCTGAGGCTGACCTCCGAATTATCTAAAAAGGGTGCCTCTAGGCTGTGTTGTGTCCTAGACGGCTCCACTATACTCATGCTGTTACTGTGCTGCGAGACTTGAACTTTGGAAGGCTGGATCTGTGGTTGACCACCAACACCCAGAAGGAAGGGAACGTGGCATTTCTTGCTTGCACCCCTAGCCCCTCTGCTGGTACATAGTAGGGACTAGTAAAAGCTGCCAGGATGAAGGTGAGAGCATGTGATTTCTGTCAAGCTGGCATATGGTCTCGTTATGAATCATGGCCTCCAGGGAGAGGAGACAGCTAAGACAGCCTGGCGATGAGGGTGGTGGGTGTGGGGTGGGCGGAAGACAGATAAGATTTCTATCTGTTAGAATCAACACATCAGAGATGCTCCGCGGTGAAAAGATGGCTGGTGCAGACATTTAAAATTAGCTTCCCCTGCTGGTTCCTTAGCAACCCTCTATCAGAACATTATTGCCTTTAATGTGCACGGCACAACATTTACTCAGGCATCAGAGAGCTAGGAAATGGCCACCGTTAACCGATAGTGAACAAAATGAGAGGAAAAACACAGGTCTCAAAACACCCTCCTCATTGCCCTTACGGCAAGGAACCAGCAGCCCACTTTGCACAGACCTTCCCTCGCGGGCTGCCTGTTAGGGGTGCCAACACTGGCCACAAAGCCCCGTGTTTTCCCTCTCTGGCCTTGCTAGTCTTTCCTTTGTTGGTTCACAGGTCACTGCTGCCATTCTTTTCTTTCGCTGAAGGGAAGTGGCTCAGGGACTCTGTTTGATGTCAGGCCAGTCAACTTAAACACAAACTCCAAAAAATGAACAAGAGCAACACAATACCTCCCTGGACAAGGGGACACCATCTGAAGCTCCCACTGGCTGGTGAGAAACTATGCTGGGGTCAAATGCTATTTGTGTACGAGGGGCAAAGTGCGCAAGGTTGGAGTCCTTGGGGAGACTATATGGGGAGAAATATATTAAATTATGTTGTTTCATTACAATGTTAATAGCTCTCTTTGTGAAGATTTCATTCCATCTGTGGAAGTGAAAATATAACAAGCTAGTATGTAAAGATTTAACTGTACCTCTATTTACAGGATGGGATAGGAGACCATTTTTAAATGTAAAGACCATCACATTGCAAGCCAGACTCCCCACCAGCACCGCGCACTGGGTTGTTGCTATACTGTGTGGTAACTGTGTGTCCTCGGCAAAGGCTCTATCGGGTATGAATTCCTTCATCTGTAAAAGTCATGTCGTAATTGCTCTTACAGAAAGGCCATCTCATACTTAACTCTTCAGACTAATGTGCTAAGCAAGTAAAATACTTCAGCAATACAAGCTAGAAGTCTGTATTTCTAGAAACATCTTGAGTACACAGGTATTTGAGTTTAACCAGAATCCAAGACCAGAACACTCATTCATCCAAACCAGAAATTCCCCCTTTAAAAAGAAAATCATCTCACAAGGATCCCAAAGTGGCACTGTGGGCACGCGTCTCTTTAAATATGGAGAATATACACGCTAGTTGGGTATGGAGATGAGTGGCCTTGCCCCAGGAAGTCCACGTCACTCCTGGGCGGTGCCACTTACCTCTGGAGCTGGGGAAGGAGTTGTTGAGCTGTTCCATCACTTCCTCTAACCCTGTGCTTGTGTCCTGGGGAGGACTGAGAAGATCCTCCTCACCTGAATGAAAGCAAGACAAGTAATGGCCAGTTACACTTAAAGGAAGAAATGACAGATACTAGCAAAACGGTCCACGATTGCATCTAAAAATTCCATTACAGCCTTGGCTGGTGTGGCTCAGTGGATAAAGCACCAGCATGTGAACCAAAGGGTCGCTGGTTTGATTCCCAGTCAGGGCACATGCCTGGGTTGTGGGCCAGGTCCCCAGTGGGGGCCACATGAGAGGCAACCACACACTGATGTTTCTCTCCCTCTCTTTCCCCTCTCTCTAAAAATAAATAAAATCTGTAAAAAAAGACTCAAGGATTCCTGAATTATTTCAAGGGTCAAAATCTAAAGTATATAAACCCAATGACATCAGCCAAGTTCACCTCTACACATAAAGTATCACCTGTAAGTCTCAACTGTAAGTGTCCGAGTATAAATGTAAAATTGGTTATCTATTGTAATGGAAAACTTTCATGGCAGTGATGAATGTGCCTATTCAAACATTTTTGAGTGCCTATTATACCTTAGGTAGTACATATACAAATACAGTATAATCTGTGTTCTTGTTGTCTCAATAAGTAAAAAGAAAAATCCTTTGGGTTTAACTAATCTCCTTTTAAGATTCAAAATGAAATTTATCACATATATGCGTGAGTAGAGGTGAATCAACTCACTAAATATCCTTAATCCCTAATGTTTTCTGTGTCACAATATAGTGGAAAAGTTAAAATACCTAGATTTTAATTGTCTAAAAGAACTTATCACAATTTAACAACAGGAAGATTAGTTTACTTATTCAGATATGTATTAAAAGCCAACCCTATGCCAGGCTGTGCTCTGAGTGCTCAGGTTATAGCAATAGACAACTCCAGAGACCCATTTCCATGGAACTCGCACTGTTAGGCTGGAACACAGGTTAAACAAATACACAAGTCAGTTATATACGTATATTAGGTGATGGTAATGGAAGAGAGGGTCAGTGAGGAAGAGCCTTCAGAAAAGGGGAGTCAGACTTGGCTGGTGTAGCTCAGTGGACTGAGCGCAGACCTGGGAACCAAAGGGTCACGGGTTCGATTCCCAGTCAGGGCACATGCCTGGGTTGGGGGCCAGGTCCCCAGTGGGAGGCATGTGAGAGGCAACCACACACTAATGTTTCTCTCCCTCTCTTTCTCCTTCCCTTCCCTTGTCTAAATAAATAAATAAATAAATAAATAAATAAATAAATAAATAAATAAAATCTTAAAAAAAAAGGGGGGGGAGAAAGAAGCCCTCATTGATGAGGTGCAGTTGAGGAAACACCTAAGGATGTGAGGATGCGAACTGTGTAGACGGCTGAGGGAAGAACATAACAGATCGAGGGAACAGCGAAGGCCCGCGCAGACAGCATGCTGCTGACAGTCAGGGGACTTCCAAGTAAGTCAGTGGCAATTCTTTAGCATCAACACTTCCATCTGACTCAGCTCCAAGGGGATTCCCACCAACACGCATAAATACCCCTTTTGGATCATTAGCTGCCATGGCTTGTCTGAAGTTGGTTCTCACAAATGACCAAGACATTTTTAAAATGAATGTTTTGAAATCAGGGAAGACATCATCAAAGTTAAAGTGTAAGTGAAGGGAAAAAGTGAAATGACTTAAATTCAATCTGTGAAATTACAAAGGATAGTTTACTATGGGCGAGATATGTATATACATGTTTAGTGATTTCAGATGGGGGGAAGGAGAGAGGGAGACAGACTGATTGACCCAGAAACATCGATTGGTTGCCTCCTGTAAGTGCCCTGACTGGGAATCAAACCTGCCACCCAGCCAGGGCTGGGCAAGTTACTTTTTAAAGTCTTCTGAAACTCAGCATGATTCTAGGCTTTCTTGAAAGGACAATATCCCATCTGACTCCCTTCTCTTATCTCAATTCAAATGATGACTTTCCTACTTGCTTAAAAAGTGACCTGAGCCAGAACCTATGTAGCCTATGTAGGAGACACAAGAAACAGTCCTGTATCGCCTACAACTAAGCACACAATTTCCTCTTTGTACAAAAGGGAATTATGCACTAGAAAATTATTTTCTCTTAAAAAGGAGGATGTGTATAAGCAAATATGCCTATCATTTCTCTTTGGACTACTTGAATTAGGTTTTTAACCAATTTCCAACTTGATGGGTGATTGCCTCATGACTTATGTCTTTCTTGCCTTTCTCCAGTTTTTCAGAAGGAAGAAACAAGATTTATCCAGTGCCTGACATTGGTCTTAACTACTTTTTAAAAATTACATTTGGGGTAGATGGTTTCCATTTCATGTGAAAATGCTGTGCATAAGTTCTTTAATTATGGCATACAATGTGATCCTGATCATTAGCTGGTCACTGTTGAATGGTGATGAAAGATATTAAAACTAGTAGCTAATATTCTTGCATCTCATTGTGGTTGTGATTTGCATCTCCCCGATGAGCAGTGACGTTAAGCACCTTTTCATGTACCTGCTGGCCATCTGTACTGCTTCTCTGGAAAAAGGTCTATTCAGATTTCCTGCTGATTTTGCAATGGCGTTTTCCCCCGTTATTATGAGTTCTTCCCATATTTTGAATGCACCCCCCCATCAGACAGATGATTCGTAAATACTTTCTGCCATTCCACAGGTTGCCTTTTCATTTTGTTGATGGGTCTCCTTTGCTGTGCAGGGAGCTTTTCGTTTGCTGCAGTCCCACTTCTCTTTGCTTTTGTTTCCTTGGCTTTTGATGTCCACTCCAAAAACTCATCGCCAAGATTGACGTCAAGGAGCTTACTGCCCATGATTTCTCCCAGGGGTTTTATGGTTTCAGGTCTCATGATCAAGCCCTGAATCCATTTTGAGTTGTTTTTTTCTGTATGGTGCAAGATAGTGGTCTACTTTCATTGTTTTGCATGTGGATGGCTCGTGTTCCCAACATCACTGACTGGCGAGACTATCCTTTTCCCACCATACGTCGTTGGCCCCTGTATTGTGGGCGAATGGACTGTATGTGCAGGGGTTCATTTCTGGGCCCCACTCTGTTGTGTTTGCTCAATCGCTCTGTTTTTATGCTAATACCATAGTGTTTGCTATGGCTTTGTAATAGTAGTTTGAAAGCAGGAAGCACGATGCCTCCAGCTTTGGTCTTCCTTCTCACTATTGCTTTGGCCATTTGGGGCTTTTGTGGTCATGTTAGGAGGCAGTCACACGTTGGGTGGGATGGGAAGGTGGATTTGGAATACCAGGCTAAGGAGTATGAACTTTACTCTGTAAGCAAACAGGCGTCACAAACATATTTAAGGAGAAGATGAGTATGCAGTCAGAATGTTAGGGGAGTAACTAATTGGAAACATCTACAAGAGGGCTTGGAAAGGGACAGAGACTGAAAACAAAGAAACCAATTAGGAGGGTACTCATACTGTCTGTTCAGCTGATCATCTGATGAAGGCTACATTTAGGCAAAAGCAGCTGAAGAGTTTTGCTGTAAAAAAACTTCTTTTTATTATCAACATTATCATTATTTCCCCCTGCCACCACCCGGGGGACATGCATATTGATTTTAGTGGGGACAGTAGGGAGAAATGGAGAGACACAGTGAGCTTTTCTCTTTTTAAGAGAGGTAAAAGAGACTGGCCTTGATGGTGAATTGATGGTTCTATTGGCTAAAGAAAGTGATAAAAGGGCCCTGGCTGGTGTGGCTCAGTGGGATGAGTGCTGGCCTACAAACCAAAGGGTCACCAGTTTGATTCCCAGTCAGGGTATATGACTGAGTGGCAGGCCAGGTCCCCAGTTGAGGGACCAGGAAAGGGGAAGATTGATATTTCTTTCCTTCTCTCCCTCTCTCTAAAAATAAATAAAATCTCAAGAAAGTAGAAAAGGGTTGGTTTTAGAGGTGATGGAGAGTTGTGGTGATCACATTGTGGGGTACATCCATCCATCCAAGATCATCCAGATGCAGACACTAAGTGTATGCAATTTTTTGCATGTCAATTACATTTGAAGGAAGCTAGAAAGTACAAAGAAGGTTGGTAAAGGAAGAAAACGTAGAAAATGACGATCTTTGTGAAGTCTGGAAAATTCATTGAGATGTTCTGGAGACTGACCAGGATTTCAGACTGGGTTCCATTTTGATCCAGAAGACACTCAGGAGAGAGGTGTGGTAATATGGGCTTATGGTTATCAACATGGCCGGAGCCCAGGCAGAGCGAAAGGGATGAAGAGAGAACAGTGGGAAAGCCTTCAGGGGATGCCCTGAGAAAGACACAGCATCACCTGTGTGTTAATTGGCCACGGAATATTTAACTTGACTGCAATCACGAGGAAACAAGCAGGCAAATGCAAATTGAGGAACACACTACAGAACAACTGGCTTGTCTGCTTCTAAAATGTTGTACGATGGCATGAAAAATGTAGGGAGGCTGGGGAAGTGTTCTAGATTAAAGCCGACTGCAGGACGTGGTGCCTAAGTGCACACAGCATGACCCCTGACTGTTTCCTGAATGAAAAAAGCCAAAAGCTGTACGTAGTATGATTGGAAGAGGTGGGGCTATTTGAATTTCAGTTACATATTATATGATAGTATTGTATAGTGCTGAATTTCCTGAGTGTGATAATTCTATGGTAGCTATGTAGGAGGGTATCTTTCACCTTGGAAGAGACATGTTGAAGGACTTAGGGGGGAAGTGTCATTACGTATGAAGAATAATCAGTAAATAGGTTAGCGTAATGAAAAACCAATCAACCAAAATGGACGTATATAAATATATATATATAGTATTTACAGAGATGTTAACATATCGATATGCATGAGTGGATGTGACTGTAGATAAAGCAAATGTGGCAAAATGCTGAATTAACTGCAGCTCTGCCATAAGGTTGAGATTGTTCTAAATCAGAAGCTAAGGAGTCACTACAAGGAGTCGTCAGGAAGTCATGAGTGCTGTGTGTGTAGCTCACGAAAGCCGAGAGAATGTAACTGTTCATTCATGTCTTGGTCTATCTTCTCCAATGAATGGCAGCTTCATCAGGACAGTCTCCCAGTAACAGAAAGTGTTCAAGCACGCACACGGCACACTGAGACAGGCTTGTCAGAGATAAGTATTTCATGTTTGAGGAAGCACTGCACTCATTCTTAGGTGGATCATGTAGTATGAACTCACCCACACTTCAAGAATGCAACTGGCCAGAACTCAGCGAATTCTGTGAATCCCAGCTGTACCACACACACACACCTTCAAAGCACGAGGCTACCCACTGCATTCATTTGTTTCATTTTTTATTTTGGAGGGGAAGGAAGGGAAAAGGACGGGGGGCAGGGAACATCTCTTGGTTGCCTTCTGTGTGTGTTCTGACTGGGCAGCAAACCCGCAGCCAGGCATGTGTGCTGACTGGAAATGAAACCTGTGACCTTTCATTTTGCAGGACAACGCCCAACCCACTGAGCCTCCCTGGCCAGGGCCACGTTGCATTTATTTAAATACCTGTACGCATCCTTCTAGCAGATGGCTGGGTTTCTTCCTTCTTAAACAAAGTTGGCTTATACAATTTAAAAAAATCTCCTTTGAATTCAGTCTGTTCTTTCAGAGAACGAACTGAACCACAGAGCCCATCCAGTTTCTCTTTCAGAGATGGGCAAGTTATCTCTCGGCCCATCTCACCCCCTGAAATATAGCTCTTTCGTCCTTGTAGTCAGTTCTGCCGCCATCCTCTCAGCTCCACAAATCATCAGGACCGCAGGCTGATATGTACTTTACTTGGGGCACTTTCACGGGCACGCTGCCTCTTTGCCAGTGTCGACAGGCCAAAATAATTAATGCTTCTAAAGCACCCAGGGCCCTGCATCTCGCTGCAAAAATATGCGACTCAGTTGCACAAGCTGTGCTCACTTCAAAACAAGGGGAAACCCCCCGCAGTAGGGCATAACAACAGTGGTACTAAACCTCACTTGCTTTTGGAATTTATAGACTTTTTGAAGGCGTACAATCTGTTTGTCACACGCTCTGTGGTCTTTTGCAGTCCCAACTGTAGTCCCTTAGCTCTGTTCAGATCCCATTTGGAGAGAGAGTCTCCGGTGCGGAGACTGCCCAAGATTACCAAGATGTGGGAAAGCAGGGAAAATGTCAAACATTTTCCTTACTTTCATGAAAGACATGAAACCTGGCTTTCCTATCAGGTTTGATTTCCGTGGAGGGATATGCCTTTGGTCCATGGCACGGGGTTCTCAAAGTTCATCAGGTTTGTTTTTCTTCCTCCTCAGACACTCCCACCCCTCATCCAGTCTTTAGCAGCTCACCGGGAGGCTTTAGATGTGGGCATTGCTTGGAAGTAGGAGTTTACTCCCACTTCCCAACTTAATAATTTATTTTTAGAGAGGTGGAAGGGAGGGAGAAAAAAGAGGGCAAGAGACATCGATGTGTGGTTGCCTCACACGTACCCCCCCAACTGGGGACCTGGCCCGGAACTCAGGCATGTGCCAGGCATGGGAATCGAACCGGTGACCCTTTGGTTCACAGGCCGGTGCTCCATCCACTGAGCCACCCCAGCCAGGGCAGCCACGATGCTCAACTTTTGAATTTCCTGGGCCGTGGCCCCTAATCTCTACCGTATAACTCACTCACACCCTTGGCCCTTTTCCCCCCATCAATTTTGGTAAAGTACTTTGCCTTTCTATATTCTACCCCCATGGAAGATCTTAAGTATAAAATGAATTCCTCAACAGAGCATGATGACAAGGAACAGAGCTTTAAGTATGAGGACTGAAGGAGTCACACAGGTCTCTTCCTTTCTGTGAGGGGAGATCGGGAGGGTCAGGTATGACCAGTTTAGGGCCCAGGGAACAGGAAGTAGAGCCTGGGGCTGACTCATGGGGCACGGCCTGACAGGAGAAGGAGAAACCCGGAGAATGGACCAAGTATCTGCGGCCTTCATAAAACCCGCACTGTCTAGCCTAGCACGGCAGGAAAAACCAGTAAGCCAACGGCTGTTGACCCGTGTGATGCCATTTGAGCAGTGGATTCGTCACCACCGCAAAATGCTTTACTCGTTTTGACTGTCTTTTACCACATATGCTTCGCGAGCTCCAGCTTTCTGGGAACAGGGTCCTAAGCACAGAACACTAGTGAAGAACGACACCAGACTTCGTGGACCACCCCCTCAACAAATTCATCTTCTCCCTCAGCCCTCACTGGTACTTGGTCATGTGCCAAATGCATCTACTTTCCCTAAGCCTCACTTATTTTCAAGATTGCCAGGTCTTCTGAAAAGACAGAAATCCTCCAATTTCTCTTCTCTTGGCTGAAAATGCTTTTCCACCAGGAGCTAATGCAGTCACAGCGATCCGGCAACCTGTGATTTGTTTTCACTTCCCTCCAGCCCTTTCAGCGCTTGACCGTTGCCCGCCTCTTCCTCGAACCCAGGCCTGCTCCCTGCTCCTTCCCTGCCCGTCACCCACATCGAGGTCTTCCCCGAGGCAGTGCACCCCGGCACCTTCGTTATCTGCTTCTCCTCTCACACCCTTCGGCTCCCAATGCTGCAGAGC